>BLSH010106279.1:11902-30955 GCA_018402905.1 Glandirana rugosa
AAATGGTGGGTTGAACATGTAGATTTGTTTCGGAATCACTGTAACATTTATTTTATGTTTTTTTTCCACTTTTCATAAGGTCGCGACGACTAGAAGACGACGGAGAAACGTCGGTGAAGGACGGATGTACAGACAGGGGGTGTCACTGAAAAGTAACGAGACCACCCAAAGGCCAGTGGTACTTTATGACCTCGGGTCGACGTGTATCTCACCATTTGACTTGGAACCCCCAAACATTATATATTATTTTTTAGCAGAGACCCTAGAGAATAAAATGGCGGTTGCTGCAATATTTTATGTCACATGGTATTTGCGCAGTGGTCTTTCGAGCGCAATTTTTGGGAAAAAAAATACACTTTTAATGAATAAAAAAAAACTAAAACAGTAAAGTTAGCCCATTATTTTTTTGTATAATATGAAAGTCGATGTCACACCGCGAGAAACGTGACCTTTATTCTAAGCAACAAAATTGTGATAAAGCCCTGTGTACCATCAACAATTACCACTCTATGTGCAGCTGGGCTCCAGTATTTCATGGTGACCGGAAACCCACCAGAGCAATGAAAAGTCACTGTGGGGGACAGACATGTAGGCAGGAAGTGGCTGCAAAGAGGCAGCAGAAGATCAGCAGCGCTGGAATACTTTTCACCTTTTTTTTGTATTTTATTTACAATGTCACTAAGGCTTTGTTTAGATGTACAAGTTGGGTGGTAAAAATGTGCAGTAGAGACATGTTTTTGCCACCCACCATTGGCCTCCCTTAGGCAGCAGATGAAGGTGTTTTACATGCCGCAGTCACGATGCATTTGGCATAATAAGGAGTTTCCCCCTATAACAGATTTTTTTAGTGTCACTCTTTCTGGCCAGCCTATAACCCTGATGTAACGGTGGAGTTATTGACTGGCTGCTCTGCGCTATAAAAAACTGGCTCCTAACTTTTTTAGCTGGCTCCTAGATTCAAGGCAAATTTGTCAAGCCCTGGCCCAATGGCCATATAACATATAGCCCAATGGCCATATAACATATAGCCCAATGGCCATAGTGTATAGAATATAGCACAATGGCCACAGCATATAGCCCATTGGCCATAGTATATAGCCCAATGGCCACAGCCCATCTCAAGAGCGAGCAAAAGCAATGGCTAGATTCCTATATATAGTGGGACCATGGAGAGTAAATGACCCAAAGCACACAGCAAAAATGAGCACAGAGTGGTAGAAGGAGAAAAGGGTGAATGTTCTTGCATGGCTTAGTCAGAGCCCAAACCTAAACCCCATTGAAAATCTGTGGAATGACTTGAAGGCTGCAGTCCACAAACAGTCAACATCAAATGCAACTGAACTTGAGCAGTTCTGCAAAGAAGAGTGGGCAAATATTGCAAAGTCTAGATGTGCAAAGTTAGTAGAGACAAATCCCAACAGACCTAGGCTCCATGCACACTAGTGTTTCTTTTTTTTTAGCTAAAAAAAAAAGCTGGAAAAATCACTGGATAGAAAAGGCTGGTAATAGCTTTTTGTAGTAGCTGTTATAGAGCGTTTGTATTTTATTGGAATTTTTGCAGTAAAGGTTAAAAAAAAAGCTCAAACACCATAATTAGTAGCGTTTAGCAGCGTTTCTGCTGGAAAAATGCTCCAGGAAGCTCAAACACTCTAAGAGCAGAAAAAAACGCTAGTGTGCATGGAGCCCAAAGGCTGGAATTAAAGCAAAAGGTGGTTCAACAAAATACTGACGTAAGGGGGTGATCTTTTTTCCAACTCAGTTATTCTGTTTTTGATTATTTTGTTTATTTTTTCCGACACGTCTGTGTTATATCTATAATTGGAATGGTATAAATTGCAGCGTAAATACAGCTGGGTAAAACAAAATCTGTGTCTTTATTTCAGACTGCAAAGCAACAAAATGTGATTTAAAAGGGGGGTTTATTTTCTATACACACTGCGTGTCTTTAATTTGTACAGAAAATTCTAAGGCCTCCTGCACACAGGACGTTAAAAACATTCTATAAACGTCAGTAGCTTTGTAGCGAGTTTTTTCAGCGTTATTGCACTGGCGTTTGAGTGTTTTGTTTTTTTTTTATTCTTCACTGGATCAAAAACGCCCAAAACCGTTGGTGAACCGCATTTTTGAGCAGTAGCGGTTTTTTTTTTATTTGTTTTCTTTTTTCAATGGATCAAAAACGTTGGTGAACCGCATTTTTGAGCAGTAGCGTTTTTTTCTTCTTTTCTTCTTTAATGGATTAAAAACGTGGTGAGCCGCGTTGAGGGTTTTTTTTTTTTTTTTCCCCTTCAATGAATCGAAAACGCCCAAAAATGTTGGTGAGCTGCGATTTTGAGCAGTAGCGTTTTTTTTTTTTTCTTTCTTCCTTTAATGGATCAAAAACGTTGGTGAGCAGCGTTTTTGAGCAGTAGTGTTTTGTTTTTTTTTCTTTCTTCAATGGATCAAAAATGTTGGTGAGCCACGTTTTTGAGGGGGTTTTTTTTTTTCTTCAATGGATGGAAAACGCCCAAAAATGTTGGTGAGCCGCATTTTTGAGCAGTAGCGTTTTTTTTTTTTCTTTAATGGATCAAAAATGTTGGTGAGCTGAAAAACATCTCTCAGAACCCCCTGGTCTTGGGGTTTTTTTTTTTTTACAGCTCAAAATTGCCCCAGCTAAAAACAGCTGATAACAGCCTGTGTGTGCATGGACACACAGGATAACATGCTGGAGGGTTTATTGACTGTAGGAAAAAAACATCTGCAGCTAAAAAGAACAGCTGTAAAAGCGTCCTGTGTGCATGAGGCCTAATACTGTACAATCTGATATGAAAAAAGAATTCAGAAAGACAGTGCGTGTTTGTGTTGTCCAACCAACTGGATTACATATTGAAAAAAAAAAAAAAAAAAAGAAGGTCGGAACCGCTTAGGCCCCTTCCACACTTTGTGCAACCTGTCCTGCGACTTGGGACTGCAAAGTTGCAAAGTCACATGACAAGTTGTACCCCATGATTTCCACTGAGTACCATTCATATTTGTGCAGCTTCGAGTCGCAGCGACTTCAAAGTAGTCCCTGCATTACTTTGGTCCGACTTTGATGCGACTTGAGGTCCACAGACCTCAGGATTACACAAGCATTGCTTCAAGTCACATCAAAATGGCGACAAAAAAGATTGTGCGACTTTCAGGTCGCACAAGTGTGAAAGGGGCCTTAAGAATCATCCATCGCGTTACTTTCCACTCTGCGAATTTGGGGGTTTTGCTGACATGGACACCTCATGCTTACTTACACCGTCAGCATTTTAGTTAATTTTTCCGTTTTTTTGTACTACAGCAAAACAAAGGAATAGCAGAAACAGGAAAGATTTGGGGGGGGGGGGGCTGTATTTACCAACTGTATTGAATATTTGATATTAATTTATAAATCATGGTATATGGTGCTACTGTGACAACATCCAATCACTACCCTCCAAACAATTGTTAAACAAGATATAAAAGAACAGGCCCCTTTAGGTAGCGGACGAGATGGCGGATATGTCAGCAGTGACAGGATTGTACCCCCGACCCATTAATTCCAACCTATACCCAGGAGAGTCACAAGAGGGCACTGAATAGTGCAGAGAAAAACGCTTTAATTAGAATAAAATTGCATTTTATGCAAAAATTGTAAAAGTATATGTAAACCCTCACCTTGTAAAACAACCCATTCAGTTTACAATTAAAAGGAAAGGCAAAACATTTGTGTATGGATATAAAATATATATATATATATATATATATATATATATATAAAAAAAATGCCTTAAGCACCCCTCTTTTCTTTTTTTTAGTATTAGTGATGATGTAATCTCTGTTCTCAGCTGTATAAGGAGCTTAGAGAGATGGGGGGGGGGAGGAGAAAACGCAGTACACTGGTCTTTCCAGTGAATGGCTGTGGGGGGGGAGGGGGTGTCGGAGGAGAGCAGGCTGACTTCCCAGCACAGCTAGAAAACTCACCACACTGTGCTCTCCTGGCTAGTGTGGTCAGTTTTTAATAGGAAAGCAGAGGAACTGGCAGGAACACCAGGGATTTCCTACGAAAGAAGCAATAGAAAGAGAACAGGATACTTTTCCATACAAGTACATGGTACAGTAGGCACATATTAGGAGTATGAAATGTTGGGGTAACCAACGCTTTAAAATTATGAGAACAGAACACCAAGACAAATCTTCCCATGGGAATGCCAGGTCAGGCCAGGCGTGCTGGAATTCTCTCAATAGGATAAAATGAGCTGCCGGAATGGTTTCTGAAGCGGCAGCAGGAGGGGATGTCCTCCCGGCCATTTCTTGGGCTTACTGTTATCGCCGGTTCTCCCGAGAAACAATCCGATGGTGCTGCCAGCTCTTCACACAGGCAAAGAATTAATACTCTTTGATCGACTCTATGGCCTTGGAGGACCGGAGCGACAGGTCCAGGCTACAAGAAAATATTTTTTTTTTATTTACAGCGAAAGATAAAAAAAAAAAAAAAAATGTATTTGATTGTTTCCTTCTAAAAGATAAAAAGGAGATTTGGGGCCTTTTTGACCCCAGATCTCTCCGTAAAGGGGACCGGTCATCCTTATTTCTATTAAAAAGTAATAGGAATAAAAGCAATCAAAAAAAAAAATTAAAAGAGACAGTGTAAAAATAAAAACTAAAATAAATAATAAAAACAATGTAAGTGCCCCCATGCCACCATGCTCACGCGTAGAAGTGAAAGCATGCACAAGCCACGCACGCATATGTAAGCGGTATTAGAACCCCACATGTAAGGTATCAAATGTTTGAGCGAGAGCAATAATTCCAGCACCAGACCTCCTGTGCAACTCTAAACAGGTAATCTGTAAAGGTGTTTAAAACGTCGCCTATGGAGATTTTTTAAGTAGCGTCATTTGTCGCCATTCCACGAGTGTGTGCAATTTGAAAGTGTGACATGTTGGGTATCCATTTACTCGGTATAACATCTGAAAAAATTGGGGTAACTATTGTGTTTTGTTTCTTTTTAATTAAAGCGTATTCCACCCCCCCCCCCCCCCAAAGAAATGCATTTGCAAAACCACTGTGCAAATACTGTAAAAAATTTGTAACAATCGCCATTTTATTCCCTAGGGCCTCTGCTTAAAAAAATGTATAATGTTTGGAGGTTATAAGTAATTTTCTAGCAAAACATATGGATTTAAACTTGTAAACAAAAAGTGCCTGGGTCGGCAAGTGGTTAAAAGAGAAGTCTGCCGTAATGTTACTAATATGAGGTGCAGTTATACTCTTTAGGATTCCGCCAGAAGGTCACAGGCGGGTACATGGGTCTGTCAGTGCTGAACACAGAGGTTGGAGGGTTCATAGTGGACACTGATCCCTCTTTCCCAGGCCACTATGCTTAGCACTAGAGAGCAGGTCAGAGCAGAAGCCCAGGAACCAATTGTTGTAGCTGCTGGGCTTAGTCCTGGGTTCAGCTGTCCCTGAACACATACGACCCTAAAATGTGAATTACCACTCAGGACAGAATCCACAGGTTGTGTACTTCTTAGATTTTGACAAGCTGCTTGCACTGGGGCTGGACGTGGCACCCGGGCACACAAAAAACACCAGGATTTGATGTACATTGGCTAAACAGCCCGTCCGTAGATATAAAGCTTAAAGTAGAACTATAGGCAAAACTTTATTTTTCATTTTGGATAAGAGAGTAAAAGAAAGCGATAACCCCAGTCAGATTTATTTCCGCCATCTGTGTCCCCATTGCAGAGATTTCCTTTCACTTCCCGTCCCATAGCCAAAACAGGAAGTGAGGGGAAATCCCTGTAAAACCAGGGAATTCCTCAGGGACCCCCAGATCACCTTCAGAACCAGTGTCTTGATGGAAAGCTTCCCCCTCTATTACTTTTCTGGGGACAACCCAAAATTTGGGTAATTTCTTTTACTTCCACTTTCAATGATATTTGTAAACAGGACCAATAGAGAGGGTGAATCTCCATAATGGGGACACAGACCGCAATAAAAGCTGACGGGGGTTCTAATCTCTCTCTACTCCATCCAACACTAAAAAAAAAAAAGTTTTGCCTTATTTTATCCATCTTCAGCCACTCTTCCTTCCACGGCCGCGACTCTGGCTCTGTGACTGGCCGGAGTCGCGTGACGTCACTCCCGCGCATGCACGTGGGGGCCGCCAGTCACAGCACGGAGGCCGCTTCTTTACTGCGCATGTGCCAAAATGATGTGGACACATTTACTACCCTGCATATCTCCTGAACCGTGCAGGTTTGGGAGATATGCCTACAGGTTAGCCTCATCATAGGCTTACCTGTATGTTAAAGTGGTTGTCACGAGTTGGCAACCACTTTAATCATTTGTATCAATGAACAAAATGCAAAGTAATTGAACAGAAACAAAATCCAAATCCACCCTTTGCCTTCAGAACTGCATCAATTCTTAGGCTCCGTTCACACAAATGCATTTTTTGATGCATTTTGCAGAAATGCAGGGAATTTTTTTTAACATGGGGTCCTATGGAACATCTTCACATCAATGCACGTTTGTGCCTCTGCGTTTTTGGAAAGGGTTGAGGACTTTTTTTCCCCGCAAAATGCAGCGTTTTTCATGTAATAGACTTCAATGGGTTTGCAAGAAACCCGCAAGTGCTGCATTTTTACTGCGATTTTGCCGCGATTTGCGTTTTTAAATCTGTCTAGCAACAACATTTACCCCCAAAAAATAAAGAAAAAAATGCAAAACGCAAATTGCAGCAAAAAACTGCAGAGAGCACAGCAAAAACGCTGAAAAGCAAAATGCATTGATGTGAATCGAGCCTCGCACACAGTTTTTGAAGGAACTCGGCAGGTACAGTATCTCACCCCTCACATTTTTGTAAATATTTTATTCTATCTTTTCATGTGACAACACTGAAGAAATGACACTTTGCTGCAATGTAAAGTAGTGAGTGTACAGCTTGTATAACAGTGTAAATTTACTGTTCCCTTTAAAATAACTCAACACACAGCCATTAATGTCTAAACCGCTGGAGCGCAAGGTCTCTAACATCCACCAGCTCTGTGATGTCGTCATGGAGGAGAAGAGGACTCCAGTGCCAACCTGTGAAGCTCTGGTGAACTCCATGCCCAAGAGGGTTAAGGCAGTGCTTGAAAATAATGGTGGCCAAACAAAATATTGACACTTGGGCCCAATGTGGACATTTTCACTTAGGGGAACTTCCAGTGACCAGTGTGAGAGTGATAACACCAAATTTAACACACCTGCTCCCCATTTACACCTGAGACCTTGTAACACTAAATGAGTCACATGACACTGGGGAGAGAAAATGGCTAATTGGCCCCAATTTGGACATTTTCACTTAGGGGTGTACTCACTTTTGTTGCCAGCGGTTTAGACATTGATGGCTGTGTGTTGAGTTATTTTGAGGGGACAGCAAATTTACACTGTTATACAAGCTGTACACTCACTACTTTACATTGTAGCAAAGTGTCATTTCTTCAGTGTTGTCACATGAAAAGATATAATAAAATATTTACAAAAATGTGAGGGGTGTACTCACTTTTGTGAGATACTGTAAGTTGTTCCAAACATCTTGGAGAACTAAGCACAGATCTGCTGTCAGCTGCCTCCGACCTTTCTGTCTCTTCATGTCATCCCAGACAGACTCCATAATGTTGAGATCAGGGTTCTGTGGGGACCAAACCATCACTTCCAGGACTCCTTGTTCTTCTTTTTACTAATTATAGTTCTTAATGACATTGGTTGTATGTTTGGGGTTTTTGTCCTGCTAATCACACGCCCTCCCTGATGGTATGGCATGATGGATAAGTATCTGCCTGTATTTCTCAGCATTGAGGGCTCCATTGATCCTGACCAAATCTCCAACTCCATTTGCAGAAATGCAGCACCAAACTTCCAAGGAACATCCACCATGCTTCACAGTCGCCTGCAGACACTCATTATTGTACCGCTCTCCAGCCCTTCACCAACAAACCGCCTCCTGATACAGCCAAATATTTCACATTTTGACTCATCGGTCCAGAGCACCTGCTGCTATTTTTCTGCACGCCAGTTTCTATGTTTTCATGCATAGTTGAGTCGCTTAGCCTTGTTTCCATGTTGGAGCTGTGGCTTTTTGGCCACAATTCTTCCAAGAA
Source organism: Glandirana rugosa (assembly GCA_018402905.1). Lineage (NCBI taxonomy): Eukaryota > Metazoa > Chordata > Amphibia > Anura > Ranidae > Glandirana > Glandirana rugosa. Next base: position 20,041 of record BLSH010106279.1, read on the forward strand.
GACCACTTCTGGCCAGACTTCCCCTGACAGTAGATGGGTGAACCTGGGCACCACTGGTTTCCACCAGTTGTGTGCTGATGGCACTGCTGGACATCTTGCGATGTTGAAGGTAAGTAAGCACGATGTGTCTTTCATCTGCTTGGCCAACCATTGTGTCTACGGTCCACTACGTTGCCCCCCGTTTCTTAGTGCATCTTCAAAAAGAGCTTGAACAGCTCAGCTTGAAACCCTAGTCTGCTCTGAAGTCTTTGCCTGGGAGAGATCTTGCTGATGCAGTATGACTACCTACCTCTTGCCATGGTGTATGACCTATGACATGAAACGGTTTTCCACAGCCTCACCTTTCTAGCAGTTTGGCTGTTCCTCACCCAGTTATAAGCCTTCTACACAGCTGTTTCTGTTCATGACTGTTTCAGCCTAAATATGACATTGATGATCATTAGCACCTGCTTGGTATAATTTGTTAATCACACACCTGACTCTTATCCTACAAAATCCCTGACATTGCGCAAGTGTACAAAGTGTGCAAATGTAAGAATTGACGCTGGTTTGAAGGCAAAGGGTAGTCACACCAAATATTGATTTGATTTAGATTTTTCTTCTATTCGCTGTCTTTACCTTTTGTACAGCATATCTCAGTGACAGAACATAAGAACAATGCAGATTTGCAAATGACGTGGTCAGGGAATGTCCTCAATTAAAGTGAATATATAACCACATGTACATCCTGTTTACACCATTCTCTTATTTCCAGTGAGCTATTTTATAGCTTGGCATCCTGCATTAGCAATTGTGTGTGAACTCCTCAATACCGAGTCCTCAGTAAGGAAAAAAAGAAAAAGAAAAATACAAAGTTTCTGCATTAAATTAAATTAAAACATTGCACAATCCCAGCCCCAGCAGTACACAATATTTTCCAGCTCCTCGTCACGAGGACATCACTGCGAGAGTCACATACAGGTCACCCAGCACATGTGTACATGCCTGTTACGTAAGGGTCAGGTGGATGTTCGGACATATCTATTGATGAGCCATGACTGTTCTGTACACTTTATGAAGTAGAGCAGGGTTTCTCAACCCCTGGTCCATGTACCCCTGGGTACGTGCAACAGGGACAGGGGGTACACCCAAGTGCTCTGTCCCCCGAGTCCCCCCCCCCCCCCACTCACACATACAGTCCCAGGTGGCATGCTATAGCTGTGTTGCGCGGGACTGTGCTATCGAGGGAAGCGGTCCGCCCCGTGTGCGGGGGTGTCAGGCCGGTGGTAGGTGCCCAGGGTCCAGTCAATGGAATGGGAGCCCATCGCGCTGCCTGGAAGATGTTTCCCAGGCCAGGGCTGACTGACCAGGCAGCCCCATGTCCTCCCATCTCCAGACCCCCCCCCCTTTCCAATGTGTCTTGGATGTCTTGCCTGAAGATGCCTGCTGCAGCTCCCTGAAGAAAAGGAGAGTCCTGCCTGCTCAGGAACTACAAATGCCAGCATGCCCAGCCATTAGTGCCGCCTATTAGTGCCTCCTATCAGTGCCGCCTCCTATCGGGGCCGTCCCCCATCAGTGCCAACTCAGTAGATAAAAGATGTTAAAAGATACTATGTTTCAAATGATCAAAGGGTTGAACTCCAGTGTATAGAAGAGTTTAGTTGAACCATTTAAAAGACTAAATATCTTCTTACATTTGCTGCTTACAAATAAAAATCCAGTATTTTCTGCTAGAAAATTACTTGGAACCACCAAACATTATATATATATATATTATATATATATATATATATATATATAGTTACATAGTCAGTGAGCTTGAAAAAAGACACAAGTCCATCAAGTCCAACCTATGTGTGTGCTTTTATGTATTACATTGTATATCCCTCAATGCTGTGGTCCCTTAGGTGTGCATCTAGTAGTTTTTTGAATTTATCTATACTCCCAGCAGAAACCACTGCTTGTGGAAAAGAATTGCACATTCTCACTGCTCTTACCATAAAGAAACCTCTACGCATGTTAAGGTTAAACCGCCTTTCCTCTACTCTTAGTGAATGGCCGCGTGTCTTTGTGTACTCCCTTGCGCTGAATAGTTTTGTCCCTATAGTGGGGTCACCAGTACAGTATTTGTACATTAAAATCACATCCCCTCTCAAGCGTCTCTTCTCCAGAGAGAATAAGTTCAGTGCTTGTAATCTTTCCTCATAACTAAGGTCTTCCAATCCCTTAATTAGCTTTGTGGCCCTTCTCTGAACCCTTTCCAATACCTGGACATCCTTCCTGAGGACTGGTGCCCAGAACTGGACGGCATATTCCAGGTGCAGCCTTAACAGAGACTTGTATAGTGGGAGAATTATTGATTTATCCCTGAAGTTAATCCCTTTCTTGATGCTTGCCAACACTTTGTTGGCTTTGCTTGCAGCAGCCTGGCATTGCATGCCACTGCTGAGCCTGTTCTCTACTAGGACCCCTAGGTCTTTTTCCATCCTAGATTCCCCCAGAGGCTCTCCCCCTAGTGAGTAGTTTGCGTTCATGTTCTTGGTACCCAAATGCATTATCTTACATTTTTCTACGTTAAATCTCATTTGTCTGCCCACCCCAGCTCTTCTTACAAGGTTTCCACATCCTGTGGAGAGTTTATTGCCCTGCTCATCTTGGTATCATCCGCAAATATTGAGATTGAGCTCTTCACCCCGTCCTCCAAATAATTTATAAATAAAATTGAAAAGGATTGGTCCCAGGACAGAACCTTGGGGAACCCCACTTTCTACACCGGACCATTCTGAGTACTCCTTATTTATCACCACCCTCTGGACTCTCCCCTGCAGCCAGTTTCCAATCCAGGTTCTCACCCTTTGATCCATGTTGAGGGATCTTAGTTTGTACAGTAAACGTTTATGGGGAACTGTATCAAATGCTCTTGCAAAGTCCAGATACACCACGTCTACAGGCCTTCCTTTATCTAGGTGGCAGCTCACCTCCTCATAGAAGGTTAATAGATTGGTTTGGCAAGAACGATTCTTCATGAAACAATGTTGATTACCACTAATGATACCGTTCTCGTTACAATAATCATGTATATAATCCCTTATTATTCCCTCCAAGAGCTTGCAAATTATTGATGTTTAGCTAACTGGTCTGTAGTTCCCAGGGATATATCTTGGTCCTTTTTTATATATTGGTACCACATTGGCTTTCCTCCAGTCAGCTGGTATCATACCAGTCAGAAAACTGCTCTTAAAGATTAGGTACAAGGGTCTGGCAATAACTTGGCTAAGTTCCTTAAGGACCCTTGGGTGTAAGCCATCTGGGCCCGGTGACTTATTGATGTTCAGTTTTACAAGCCTATTCCTGATTTCACCCTCAGTCAGCCACAAGGGTGCTTCCTGTGATGTGTCATGAGGACCAGCATTGTAGTTCTGAATAATTGACCCCCCCGTTTCCTTTGTGAATACGGAGGAGAAAAATGAGTTTAACACCTTTGCCATTTCTCCATCCTCTGTAACCAAAATACCTTCATCACTCTTTATTGGGCCAATATGATCTGACCCCCCTCTCTTACTATTTATATACTTAAAGAATTTCCTGGGATTCTTTTTACTTTCCTCAGCTATGTGTCTTTCATGTTCAATCCTAGCTGCTCTGATTGCAACTTTGCATTCCTTATTGCGTGTTTTGTAGTTCTGAAAATCTGACTGAGACCCCTCCTCCTTGTATTTTTTGAAGGCCTTCTTTTTTCCTTTTATGTGTGCCTTTATGTCGGAGTTAAGCCATCCTGGTCTTTGGTTAGCTCTTTTAATTTTATTTCCTGTTGGGATACACTGGCTAACACCTTTGTTTAGTATGTTCTTGAAGCACTCCCATTTTTCCTCCGCATGCATTGTTCCTAGAATTTTATCCCAGTTAACTTCCAGCAAGGAGCGTAGTTTCTGGAAGTTGGCTCTTTTAAAATTCAGTGTCTTTGTATTCCCCTTGCGTTTCCTATTTGTGTAATTTATACTAAAACAAATTGTCCTGTGATCGCTATTTCCTAGATTGCCCCTCACTTCCACGTCTGTGATCAGGTCTGTGTTGTTAGTAATCAGAAGGTCCAATAATGCTTTTTCTCTTGTTGGTACATTTACCATCTGACCCATGAAATTATTTTGCAGGACATTTAGGAAATGGCGAGACATAGGTGAACGTGCAGTACCTTCCTCTCAGTCAATATCTGGATAATTAAAATCTCCCATTATAATAACACTTCCCATCCTTGTCGCTATTCCAAATTGTGATAGGAGATCCGCCTCCCTCTGATTTGGGGGCCTATAGCATATTCCCAGTAATACTTTCCCCCTGGTGTCTTCCCTTTGTAGCTCTACCCATAAGGCTTCGACTTCCTCCCCAGAACCACTAGTAATGTCATCTCTCACATTAATTTTTATGTCATTTTTTATATACAGGCATACCCCTCCCCTCTTTTTGCCCTCCCTATCCCTGCGATATAGGGAATATCCCTGAATGGTAGCCAGCCAATCATGAGAGCTGTTGAACCAAGTCTCAGAAATTCCCACAAATCGAATTCCTCCTCATACGGTAGCAGCTCTAGTTCTCCCATCTTGTCTGCCAGACTCCTGGCATTAGTGAACAAGCCACGTAGTTTTGTCTGGACGCCTACTGTTTCCTTGCTGGGTATTCCTTGTCTGCGTATTGGACTTGTTACACTACTTGCCTCGGGTTTAGCCTCCTTGTCCGGCCTACCACTCCTACCCCCAATACTACCCGCTGCACTCTGTTCCACTCTGGCTATTAGTAAGTCTGGACAACCCCCCCCCCGTTGCCTAGTTTAAAAGCCCCTCTAACTTTTCAGCCATTCTTATTCTCAGCCGGTCTGCACCTTCCCCATTTAGGTGCAGCCCATCCTTTCTATAGAGCTCTTAGCCGATTGAGAAATCGGCCCAGTTCTCCAGGAACCCGAAACCCTCCTTTCTACACCAGATCCTCAGCCACTTGTTAACTTCCCTAATCTCCCTCTGCCTCTCTGGTGTGGCTCGAGGTACCAATAGTATTTCTGAGAATACTACCTTGGAGGTCCTAAGCCTCAATTTTGCTCCTAGGTCCCTGAAATCTTTTTTTAGGACACTCCACCTACCTCTAACTTTGTCATTGGTGCCAACTTGCACCATGACAGCCAGGTCTTCCCCAGCCCCTCCCAGCAATCTGTCCACCCGATCCGTGATGTCCCAAACCCGAGCGCCCGGTAGACGGCATACTGTTCGGTGCTTCAGGTCTTTGTGACAGATTGGCCTCTCTGTGTTCCTAAGAATGGAGTCCCCTACCACCACAATCTGTCTTTCCTTTCGCCTGACTTCACCCCCACCCTCGCTGGAGGAGTTACTCCCCTGGCAGCTAGGGGCGCCACTCTGCTCCAGCGATGCTGATTCCTGGCTGGTTTCCGCAATTTCACACAACGGGGTGTATCTATTGGGGTGCTCCAGCCCAGGGTCAGCCTCCCTGACTCTTTCCCTTCTACCCTTCCTAACTGTCACCCAACTACTCTATTCTGGTGCCTGCACCTCTATGTCTCCACCCGCCTCTGTGCTGGCCCCTGCCGGCACCTGCCGCGTACGATCCCAACTCTCATTAAGTATAGAGAGTCGTCTCAGTGTTGCCAGTTGCTTCCTTAGATTCAGAACCTGGGCTTCCAGGGAAACAACGTTCTTACATTTTGTACAGCAGTATTCGCCCTTGATCGCATGATCAAGGAACGCATACATGTGACAAGATGTACACCGAATCGCTTCTCCACACCCGCCGGGCATCGTACCTATTGATTTAGTGGGGACTGGGAATTATGCCCTATCCAATTAACTAACCGCCGGCTGCCTGCTTCTAACACTCACAGTACACAAGTACTCACAGCACTTTAGTACTCACGCCACACTCGGGTACTCACACTATATTACTTGGGTACTCGCTATGCACTGGTACTCCCTATACTCAGATATTGTACTCCCAACTCTCAGGTACTCCCGACACTCAGGTACCCCCAATATTCCCAATACTCAGGTACTCTCAAATACTCAGGTACTCCCGTCACTCAGGTATCCCCAATATTCCCAATACTCAGGTACTCCCAATACTCAGGTACCCCCAATATTCCCAATACTCAGGTACTCTCAATACTCAGGTACTCTCAACACTCAGGTACTCCCAACACTCAGGTACTCCCAACACTCAGGTACTCCCAACACTCAGGTACTCCCAACACTCAGGTACTCCCAACACTCAGGTACTCCCAACACTCAGCTACTCCCAACACTCAGCTACTCCCAACACTCAGCTACTCCCAACACTCAGCTACTCTCAAATACTCAGGTACTCCCAACACTAAGGTCTCACAGTCAGTCTTTTATTAGCAGTTGTGTCTCCCTGATTAGCCTCTAATCTGACACTTGCAGCTCGTCAGTCTCTGCCTTTAGCCTCCCCCCCCTCCTGGCTCTGTCACACAGTGCGATCTGCACTCACCGCTGCCTCTCCTTGTCAGTCTTCCACCGCCCGTCTCCTCTGCCCTCCGATCCACTTCTTGGGATACTGCCCTCGGTCACTCCTCTCCCGTCCCTCTGCTCCTGTTAAATCACCCAGTCCCCCACCTCCTCCTTCGGTCACGGGTGGGGGGTGGGTTGAGAGTGCCCTCTGCCTCTTACTACTCCCAGCCGTCCGCCTCCTCCTTAGGTCCCGGGTGAGGGGGGGGCTGAGAGCGCCCTCTGCCTGTCCTACTGCAAGCCGCCCGCCTCCTCCTTCGGTCCCGGGTGGGGGGGGGGCTGAGAGTGCCCTCTGCCTGTCCTACTCCAAGCCGCCCGCCTCCTCCTTCGGTCCCTGGGGGGGATCGAAAGTGCCCTCTGCGCCTGTCCTATTCTCAGCCTACTCCCAGCCGCCGCTTTCCGATCTCCGGGGGGGAGGGTCCAGTCCGCAGCTCCCACACACACGCTGTCCCACGCTGCGCACACTGCACTTCGCGCCAAAAGTTTTCAAACCGCTCAGCAGCACCACCAGCTGGAGTCAACAGGAGAAGCTGTACGAGAAGCTGTACATAAACCCTAGAGAATAAGATGGCGGTCGTTGCAATATTTTATGTCGCACGGTGTTTGCGCAGCGGTCTTTCAAACGCAATTTTTTTGGAAAAATTACACTATCAAAAAAAAAAAAAACGAAACAGTGCTGTTAGCCCAATTTTTTTGTATATGTAAGATGTTATGCTGCGAGAATAGTGATCTTTATTCTAAGCAAAAAAACGTGATTCTCATTTTGGACAGAATCGTGCAGCTCTAGTCTACAGATAGCCCCCCCCCCCCCCAAGCAAGATATACTCTACTACCCTTTGTTCCATGCTCCCTTGTCACCCCACTCTGCTAGAGCCCTACCTCTGTTGCTCTAATGCAGTGGCCCCCAAACTGCGTTCCCTTGTTTTCGTTTATCCAGCCCTTGGGGCACCATTCCTCCCAATGACACCAATGATGGGGCATCAGTACTCCCTCTGACACCGGTCATGGGGGCACTATTCCTTCCACTGAAACCAATGACAGGGCGCCATTCCTCCCAGTGACACCAATGACAGGGCATACTTTCTCTCACCAAAACCAATGATGGGGCACCATTCCTCCCACTGATACCAATGATAGGGCACCAATCCTTCCACCGATACCAAGATACCAATGATGGGACACCATTCCTCCCACTGATACTAATGATGGGACACCATTCCTCCTACTGATACCAATGATGGGAAATTATTCCTCCCACTGATAACAATGATGGGGCACTATTCCTTCCCACTGACACCAATGATGGGGCACCATTGCTCCCACTCAAAGCAATGATGGGGCACCATTCCTTCCACCGATACCAAGATACCAATGATGGGGCACTATTCCGCCCACTGATACCAATGATGGGACACCATTCCTCCCACTGATACTAATGATGGGACACCATTCCTCACACTGATACCAATGATGGGGCACTATTCTTCCCACTGATACCAATGATGGGGCACCATTCCTCCTACTGACACCAATGATGAGGTACCCCATTCCTTCCCACTGACATCAATGATAGGGCACCATTGCTCCCACTGAAAGCAATGATAGGGTACAGGAGAGGGTGTTTTCTGACTTTATATGAGGCAAATGACAGAAAAAATAAAAAAAAACTATCCATTTTATTGTCCTAAACAGTAGCATAATGCAATAAATATTTATGAAAAAGACAATCTCATATATGTAAAAACATACATTCCTGGGCTGCTTGGGGATGTCTGGTCCGTGCGCCCCCACCCAGTCAAAATGCTCCCACCACAAGGGGTGCCTGGGTGGTCTGGAGGCACTGGGGTGGACGTTCTGGAGCGGCTTAGGACATTATAATATTACAGGTTAGTCCCGCCCGGCAACAGATGGCTTCCTTTTTACTGTTCGCGGTTTATTGATTCTTGTTTACGGTTTAAGGACTACCTATACAAGCTAATAAGAATCCTGTATGTGTGGAAACAAACGTACACTGTGTATTATCTCTGTAAACACTGTTACTCCCACAACTTTGTTTATTGCTGCATTTGTATATGGTGAAATATTAAAATAAAAATTATTTGGGGAAAAGAAAAAAAAAAACATACATTCCATATATGTGCAAACACACATGGACATTAAACAGCATAAGCCTGTTGGCCATCTTGCAAATTAATATGTCATGTAGCGGAATTGGTAGGTATGACAAAATTGTAAATCGTTTTCTATCTTGGCTGAATAAGTGTGGGGTATTTTGGCGCCGCCCGTTTGGTGACGCCCCCTCCCATCATATCACGCAGGCGTGACGCTTGTGGCAACAGGTGTGCAAGCTGACTGGACGCATTTAAAACACTGATCACTGTCCCAGCCTTTTTACTCTTGGTATGGTGCACTTCAGATGAGGATCACGCCACAACACAGACACCAAGCTAATTACTTTCCCACTTCCTATAGGTGGCAACAGGTGTGTAGGCTGATTGGACTCATAAAACACTGATCACTGCCAGAGCGGTTTTTAAGGCAGGGCAAAAGTTCCAGCTGCCCTGGGCTCCATCATTGTTGTGGGGCCCAAAGCAGCTGCCTCATACTTGCCAACTATCCCAGTTTAAATTCCCTTGTCCCTTGAATTTTTAGTCCCGTGCTGTGCCCTGCTAACCGGCATTGAAATGTAAATAGCGGCAACATTCATATGTAAATAGCTGCAGACCGCGGCGTTGATATGCAAATAGAGGTGGCATCCATATATATGTCACACCCCCCCCCTTAGGTCAAGGGGCATGCTTGAAATTCCTGCCTACAACTGTGGTCAGTAATGATGTGCTCTAACCTCTTGCAACCAATCATTGAGCGGTAAGGATATGCAGTAACCTCTAGGAACCAATCAGTGAGCAGTAATAATGTGCACTAACCTCTAGCAACCAATTAGTGAGTGGTAAGGATGTCCAGTAACCTCTAGCAACCAATCAGTGAGCAGCATTGATGTACAGTAATCTCTAGCAACCAATTGACAAACAAGTGTCATGTGCTGTAACCTCTAGCAAATAATCAGGGAGCCATAATGTGTGCTGTAACCTCTAGCAGCCAGTCAGTGAACGGTAATGATACACTGTAACCTCTGGCAACCAATCGCAATTGATGCCTGATCTGATTCAGTAAACTGATTTTGAGTCTAGCTGCTATTTATTGAATGTCTAAGAGCAGGTGGAGAGCAAAATTGCATGGAGGGGGGTAAGATAATGTTTGCCCAGGGTCCAGTCAATATTAAAGATGGTCCTGATCACTGCCCCAGCCTCTTCATTTGCTGGTTTGGCATGGGGCACTTCAGATGTGGATCACGCCACAATACAGACACCAAGGTAATTACTTCTGCACTCCCTATGGCAGACTTGGTTCATGCATCACTCCCCTTTCCCTCTGTCTTTTACACTGCTCTTACTTTTTTTTTTATTTGCTTCTTGGGTAAGTCTGCATTAGGTCTCACTTAACACAAATACCAGCTACTGCCTGAGATCCCCACCCAGCCCCGTGCACATCTATTTGTCTTTTCACTTGCACAAGCCACATTATTTACACTCTCCTTGGTACTACATATTATATCTACATGAGCTATATTACACTAGAATTTTTGCGAATTTGTACTCATTATTTATAGATACTTTTGAAGATACCCATGCTACCATTCAGTACCTATGGAGAATTCCCCATATGGGGATAATTTTTTCTTGTGTGTCCCATCGCATGTACCGGTCTTGCCACCTCAGCTCCCGGGAAAAACCAACTCAGCGGGCCATGTTTCACTATACGTATGTGTGTTATCCCAACATTATGAGGGATTGGATTGTCCTCTCCTCTTCTCTATTTTACTTCTTGCTGTGTCAGTTTCATACTAGCTTTATTGGTATTTATGTCCCTTTTCAGACATGTTAAGGCATCCGAAGGGTGAATGATCTGAAGAGTGATCTTAACCACTTGCCGACCGCCGGACGTCTATAGACGTCCTGGTCTTTGAGTGGTGATATCTGAATGATGCCGGCACCTACCAGCATCATTCAGGTATCATTTTTTTCCGCCGGCGATTCCCTGCACCATAAGAACGATCATAGCGGCAGTTCAGCCGCTTGATCGTTCTTATCGGCAGCGGGAGGGGATGCCCCCCCCCTCCCGCCGCCCTCCGGTGCTTCTCCCGGGCCGCTCGTGCCATCGGCGGCCCGGAGAACAGATCCGTCACCGGCGGTTGCTGTGCGTAGTGATGACTGATGACCAGATGGTCACCAGTCATCTCTATGTGCCTCGGAGGCCCGGGCGCGACGTATGACGTCACGTCCGGGTCACGGGATGTAAACAATGCCGTGAACTCGGCGGAAAAGACCGAGATCGCTCATTTTTTTTTTCAG
>BLSH010106279.1:54763-69093 GCA_018402905.1 Glandirana rugosa
GTGTCTTTCTCCTCCTTTAATTCAGATAATTCCTTCCTCTATTTTGGAAAAAATCCATGTAATCACTATCTTCCTTTTTTATGTTACCCTAGTGGTTTTACTTTTGACCCGTGTTGTGTATACAACTCCCTCTGGTCCTACATCGTTTGGTAAATTTGTTAATGAAAACAAGTAAGGAGAGTCTTTGTCTGACGTGATTACTATTGTTCAATCCCTTAGTATAACCAAGATCATTACTACCAAGTAAATATCCTAAAGACCTCTGTCTCCATCGACTCCTTGACCGAGCCAATTTCGAATTATTTCGTTACCCGGGACTACCATAAGTAGGGTCTCAAGATGAGCCAGTTCCTCAGCTACCTCTGTCTCCAGAAATCCTATAAATGAACCATCATTACTAGAACCAATATGATTCCCTAACTTGTTATCATTAGTGCAGTCTGTTTCTGAGAGGAATGAACAAAAGTAATTGTTTAAATGGTTTGCTACATCCTGGTCTCCCTCAACATATGTGTTGTGCCCAGTTTTCATTTTGGTGATCCCATTGTATTTTTTCCTTCTATCACTAATGTACCTAAAAAAGGTTTTATCTCCTTCCTTAATAGACTTAATTTCCTCCTCTTTCTGTGCTTTTGCAGCACCGATAATGTGTTTGGCCTCCTTTTGTCTAGTTTTATACTCCTCTCTGTCAGCTGCACCTCCTGTTTCCTTGAATCTTGTATATGCATTTTTTTCCCTTTACTATCCTACTTACCTCTTTGGTGAACCATATTGTTTTTTTCTTCTGTTTATTCTTACAAACTTGCCTGACATATAACCTAGTTGCCTCCAAGATGGTAGACTTTAATAGTGCCCACTGATTACTTACTCCTGTCATTTTACTCCAACCTTTCAGTTCATTTTTTAGAAATGTCCCCATTTCAGCAAAATTTGTCCTTTTAAAATCTAAAACTTTTGTTTTTGTATGTGATTTTTCAGTTCTTGTTTTAATATCAAACCAAAGACATTGGTGATCACTAGAACCCAAATTCTCCCCCACCTCAACATCAGACACTTGATCCCCATTTGTCAGTACTAGGTCAAGAATATGATCACCTCAGGTTGGGCTTTTTACTAACTGTTTTAGAGAAACCCCATTCAGTGCTTCCATTACATTGCTGCTCCTGCTTGTAATAGCAGTTTGGGAATTCCAGTTAACGTCAGGCATGTTGAAGTCACCCATCAAAACCTCTTCCTTCATTGCCATTTGAGTTATCTCATCAATCAACAAGTTATCATAATCTTCACTCTGTCCTGGGGGTCAGTATACTATTCCAATTCTAAGGGAAGATCCCTCCCTGGTTGGAAGGCAGACCCAGAGGGTTTCAAGTATTTAATTTGTCTTTTGAATTAATGTTAGTTTTATGCCATTTTTACATATATGGCAACTCCACCTCCCCTCTTCCCTACTCTGTCATTCCTGTATAGTGTGTACCCTGGTATAGTTATTTCCCAGTCATTTGAATCCTTGAACCATGTCTCTGTAATTGCAACAAGGTCCAAGTTATCCCTAGACATAAGAGCTGTCAGACACACTTGTCTGTACTCCTCACCTGGTTGCCGCTACACACGCTTGACACCATCTGAACCAAATACATTTATCTTGGTCTCATCAGACCACAGGGCTTGGTTCCAGTAACCCATGACTTTAGTCTGCTTGTCTTCAGCAAATGGTTTGCAGGGTTTCTTGCGCATCATCTTTAGAAGAGGCTTCCTTCTGGGACGACAGTCATGCAGACCAATTTGATGCAGTGTGTGGCATATGGTCTGAGCACTGAAAGGCTGACCGCCCCACCCCTTCAATCTCTGCAGCAATGCTGGCAGCACTCATACATCTATTTCCCAAAGACAACCTCTGGATATGATGCTGAGCACGTGCACTCAACTTCTTTGGCCGACCATGGCGAGGCATGTTTTGAGTGGAACCTGTCCTGTTAAACCACTGTATGGTCTTGGCCACAGTGCTGCAGCTCAGTTTCAGGGTCTTGGCAATCTTATAGCCTAGGCCATCTTTATGTAGAGCAACTAATTCCTTTTTTCAAATCCTCGGAGAGTTCTTTGCCAATAGGTGCGATGTTGAACTTCCAGTGACCAGTATGAGAGAGTGAGAGCGATCAGACCAAATTTAACACACCTGCTCCCCATTCACACCTTGTAAAACGAATGAGTCACATGACACCAGGGAGGGAATATGGCTAATTGGGCCCAATTTGGACATTTTCACTTAGGGGTGTACTCACTTTTGTTGCCAGCGGTTTAGACATTAATGGCTGTGTGTTGAGTTATTTTGAGGGGACAGTAAATTTACATTGTTATGCAAGCTGTACACTCACTACTTTACATTGTAGCAAAGTGTCATTTCTTCAGTGTTGTCACATGAAAAGATAGAATAAAATATTTACACAAATGTGAGGGGTGCACTCACTTTTGTGAGATACTGTATATGCATAATAATTATGTAGGACTGGAGGGGGCATTCGAGTAAGCTCCTTTGGTGCAGAGACTGCTGTCTCTGTGTTCTCTGTGCAGCACTATGGTATATGTCAGAGCTATATAAATGTAGAATAATAGTGTGCAACTTTGGGGGGGGGGGGGGCATTAGAGTGTCAGCTCCTCTGGTACAGACGCTAATGTGACTGGCTCAGTGATCTCTGTACAGCATTGCAGTATATGTCAGAGCTATATAAATGTATAATAATAATAATAATAATAGAGTGTGACTTTGGTGGGAACATTAGAGCGTCAGCTCCTCTAGTACAGAGACTGATGGCTCAGTGTTCTCTGTACAGCACTGCAATACATGTCAGAGCTATATAAATTTGTAATAATATAGCGCGACTGTGGAGGGGGCATTAGAGTGTAAGCTCCTCTGGCACAATGACCGGTTCTTGAAAAAAATAACACTACACAAATTGACACTTCATTTCAAACAATAAAGGGAACAAAAATAAGTGACATGATTGTAAAAATGATTTGGACAAATATTTTCCTGGACAGTCTAACAAATTGCCATCCAGGTATTCCCTTCTCTATGACTCCCTATAGAGGTGCCAATATACAGATATATCCATAGGGCAGAATGACCTTCCATAAAAACAACGGTCGGCGTGACCTTCGTCTTCCAGAACAACAGCGGCACCACATCTCAGCAGGGCAGGAAATAACGGGGTGCGTCCCAGATTCGCACACAACTGGCTTCAATAGAAAGCTCAAAATAAAGATGAAAAAAAAAAAAACAATAAAATTTGTTTCTGCCGAATGTTTCATTTCAGACTAGTAGCATTCCAGCCCCCGAACGGTTCTCGTTAAGCAGAGTAAATACTTCGCAGGCCTTCTGCATTGTTCAGCTTGCAGGTGCGGTTCACATTCTTGCTTTTTACTAGGTCCATCTGCTGAGCGCATGGGACATTTAAAAAAAAACAGTTTCGCAAGCGGCGTGCCACAGTGCACATGCAACAGGCGATTAATAGCTGGATTCCAAATTTAGTTCCCCAACAGGAGGGACATCAAAGGTCCCGGGTAAAATGGGACACTGGGAGGGGCCAGGATCTCTTGCCATGCTTCCGCCCCCTGCACCCAGCCTGATGGATCGCATCTGCCTCTCATGTTAACGTCTTCCTTATGGCGGGTCAGCGCCATTCACGCTGCACGTACAGCACAGCGGCCTGCCATTACGCATGGAATAAACAGAATTTCAATTTTAGGAGTTTGCTTGGGCAAGGAAGTCAACTGAGAAATCCAGGGGAATGCAAGTAAAAACCATTAAAGGAAAAACGACCCACTCTAACCAATCGTGACCGTCTTTTTTTGTTACCCTGTGAAGCCAGCTATGGTCACCTAAGCCCCCTTCATCTAGGTCCCTCAATGTCACCATTAGTAGATGTGGGGGGCTTAATCCAGTGCTACAATGGCGCCCTTCACTGCCAGCCCATGCAACTCCCCTGTGCCTGGGTGGGTTTTCCTCCGGGGACTCCGGTTTCCTCCCACACTCCAAAGACATGCTGGTAGGTAAATTAGATCCGGTCTAAATTGTCCCTAGTATATGAATGTGAGTTAGGGACCTTAGACTGTAAGCTCCTTGAGGGTAGGGAGTGATGTGAATGTACAATGTATATGTAAAGCGATGCGTAAATTGACAGCGCTATACAAATACCTGAAATAAATAAGTCACATGACAGCGGCTTAATGTGTAAGTTTCCCTTTTTTCAAAAAAATTAAAAGGCGAATCAACATTGTACACCCCGGACACCAAACCCCCCCCCCCCCCACCCCCTCCAAAAAAAAGCTCTACTCCGCCCCATCCCCGTTGCCCTTACCTCCATGGATTAGCTTTCAGTGCATACGTAGGGGTCCTCAATTTGAAAGCTGCAGTTTTCTTCCAGGACAAATAAAACTATTCTGATTGGTCATGTCCTGGCATGTGACCGCTTTCACCAATAAACATTGCTCTGCTCTGCCCCAGCATCCCTAAGGAATGAAGGGGAAGAAGACCACGGCCTGCACCGGCTGCATGAGTAGTGAAAGCCAATCATCTACAAGGGTAGGGGGGCATGTGGTGTTCATGCTTTCATTTTTTGTAAAAGGGTAATTTTAGGTAGGGATCCTATTTAATTTTTATTCATGGTTTTCAATTATAGGGATCATGGGGGGGGGGGGGGGGGTAACTATTAAACCTGGACATTTCTCTGTCTTAAAGAGGAGCTTCAGGCTCCTTCGCAAAAAAAATCAAAGTCAGCAGCACATACGATAGCAAACAAGTGGAGCTTTAACCACTTGTAGACCAGGGCTTTTCTGGAACGTTTTGCTTAAAAGGTTAAATCAGTATTTTTTGCTACAAAATGATATATATATTTTTTAGCAGAGCCCTTAGAGAATACAATGGCAATCGTTGCAATATTTTATGTCACATGGTATTTGCGCAGCAGTCTTTCAAACACAACTGTTTTTGGAAAAAATACACTTTGACCACTTACCGACCGTCTTGTATACATAAACGGCAACAAGTTGGTTCCGCTGCGCAGATCGCCATCTATAAACGGCGATCCGTGCAGCCGCAGTTGCGGGCGGTGTGCTCTTGTTCCCGTTAAGTGTGGCTGCGGGTCGGGCTCATTCGATGTCCGCTGGCGACCCGCGATCGCCTTCTAGAGAGGTAGAATGGGGAACCGCTGATGTAAACACGGCAGTTCCCCGTTCTGTCAAGAGTGGGCATGAGAGTGATCTACTGATCCCTGTGATCAGATCAGTTAGATCTCTTATGCCCCTGGCAGCCCAAGCCCAGCCCCCCCCCCCCCACAGTTAGAACACTCCTAGGGAACAAAGGTATCCCCTAGATCTCCCTTGCAGGTTAACCCCTTCACTGCCAATGACATTTATACAGTAATCAGTGGCTATTTTTAGAGCTAATCGCTGTATAAATGTCAATGGTCCCAAAAAAAAAGTGTCAAAAATGTTCAAATGTTCGACATGTCCGGCGCAATATTGCAGTCCCGATAAAAAAATTTAAGATCACCTCCATTACCAGTAAAAGAAAAAAATTTGTAAAAAACGCCATGAATGAATTCTCAAGGTTTGTAAATGTGGCAACTTTGCGCAAACCAAATGCGATTTTATCAAAAATATGTAGAAGAATATATATCGGTCAAAACTGATGAATTTTTTTTTATTATATATTTTTTTGGATATGTATTATAGCAAAAAGAAAAAAATATACATAAGTGTCGCTCTTTCTTTGTTTATAGCGCAAAAAATAAAAACCTCAGAAGGTGATCAAATACCACCAAAATAAAGCTCTATTTGTGGGGGAAAAAAAGACGTCAATTTGGGTACAAAGTCGCACGGCCGCGCAATTGTCAGATAAAGCGACGCAGTGCCGAATCGCAAAAAGTGCTCTGGTCAGGAAGTGGTTAAATCCTTCCGGGGCTGAAGTGGTTAATCAATTACAAAAAAAAAATGTATCTATAGTTACCCTAACTTTTTGTATAATGTGAAAGATGAGGTTACGCTGAGTAAATGGATACCCAACATGTTATGCTTTAAAATTGCGCAAATTCGTAGAATGGCGACAAACTACGGTACTTATAAATCTCCATAGGTGACCCTTTAAAATATTTTACATATTACCTGTTTAGTTTTAGAGGAGGTTTAGTGCTAGAATTATTGCTCTCGCTCCACGGTGATACCTCACACGTCTGGTTTGAACAGCGTTTACATGCGCGACTTACGTAAGTGTATGTATTGTGGGAGATTAGCTCATGAGGAAAAAGGCAGCTTGAAGGCAAACTTTCTTAAAAGTCTGGCGGGTTGCCAGTTTTATTGATAAAAGGTTGCAAGTCATAAAACAAACAAAATAGCAAAAACAACTCCTTGCCGTACGGTGCTATACAGAGCAGGATACCTCTCTATACGATGTCGGGTTTGTCCAAGACACCTCCAAACGCAAACCTTTTCCTTTTTGAGTCCTTAGAGCAGTGGTTCTCAACTCCGGTCCTCGGGCCCCCCCAACAGGCCAGGTTTGCAGGATAACTGAAATACATCACAGGTGATAGAATTTTACTGCTCAGTGATTGCAGTATTCTAGTCTGCATCTCCCCAAGGTAATACTTAAAATCTGGCCTGTTGGGGGGGCCCGAGGACCGGAGTTGAGAACCACTGCCTTAGAGCAACTAATTTCCAAGGTCTACGTAGCTCTCTCTGTGTAATCATGAGTCCCAGGCCAGAGCCCCCCTGTGCTCTCTTCCTGATCATTAAAAACAGCTAAAGGGGAATTTGGGTGGACCAGAAACTGCGGGCCGGAACCAGCCCTGCCACGGTGGCTGGCAAAACCCAGGCCAGAGTCTTTCTAGTCCACTCCAAGTGAACGCATGTGTGGCGACAGATATCGCCCGTCCACTATCTCGCCTCGCATAACGTCACAGTATGTAAACATCACTTGTAATAGAAATTAGGGTGACAGGGTCTCTTTATTGAAAGATCTGGGGTCAAAAAGACCCCAAATCTCTCATTTATCTTTAAAAGTAAAAAATCACCAAAAAAACTTGGAACTTCTGCATTAAAAAGAAAAATAATTTAAACATTTTGCTGCCACCTGGTGACATGGCAACTTCCCATTGGCTGTCCGCGTCAGGAGAAGGGGCAGTGGTGCAAGAGGAGACGACAACGTTAGATCAGTTGGGCTTGTAAGTATAGTAAAGTGCAAATTTACCTTTTCGTTACATTATTTACCCAGAACAGGTGAACACTTTAACCCCTTGCTGACCCAGGCCTTTTTCTGACATTTGTTGCTTAAAAGTTAAAATCATTATTTTTTGCTAGACAATTATTTAGAACCTCCAAACATTATATATATATATATATATATATATACACATATACATACATACATACATACATACACGCACACACACACACATATATATATTTTTATTATTATTATTTTAGCAGAGACCCTAGAGAATAAAATGTCGGTGACAATCTAGCGATCACTCATCCGTATGCTAAAACACAGCCGACGCCAGATGGTTCCCAGGCTCTCAGCGATTGGAAACGTTAGCCCCAGAACGACCGGGAAGCGGCTGGGGTGGGGCACTATTTCCGCTGCTTAGAAAAGTGATCATGTGGCAAATGCACCATTGTCCATATTCCCATCGCACACATTCCTCGAACTCGCTCAAAAGTGAATCGGGTGCTGCAGCAACTACCAGCTGGTCACTGGTGTCAGTATAGCATGTCAATATTCGCCAGCACACCAAGGATCCTTGATTTTGTCCAAATGGTTTTTATTAAGGGTGATCACATAATAGCGTGGTGCAACATTTTGGAGCCGCGCAGGACCCCTTCGTCATATCACATGCCTGACGAAGGGGTCCTGCGCGGCTCCGAAAAGTTGCACCACGCTATTATGTGATCACCCTTAATAAAAACTATTTGGACAAAATCAAGGATCCTTGGAGTGCTGGCGAATATTGAACATGCTTGTGGCAAATCCGCCACTGGTGGGATCACTTATCGAAAAGCCGACCACTGAAGGAAAACAAAAAAAAAAAAAAAATACCGGGGTTACAATATCTAGCTGCAGCCATAAGCCCGGTATTGAAAGTCACAATCATGATGTACATTTACAGTTCAATGGTGGGCAAGCGGTTAAAGCTGAATTCCAGGCACTGTTGGTATTGTATAGTTACACTGGTCCAGCTTGGACCACCTGTGGGACTGCTGTGGAAGCAAAGAGTTGCTGTAGTAGTCATTGTTACTACAGTAATTGCCATGGTCTTTCTGGTACCATGCTGATTGGATGAGGTGGATTTTGTGACATCCCTGCTCCCACCTTTCCACCTCTTCCAATCACAGAACAGAATGGAAGGAATTCTCCGAATGGCGCCCATGCCAAGTAAGGGAACTCTTGTGGTTACTTTACAGCAAAACAGCTGCTCATCACTAGACCCTGAAGAGGAAGAACAACTACTAGAGCGATTCTCTGCTTCCACTTCAGTCCCACAGGTATGGAATACGCAAACTTACATTGGGCCAAGATAGAACAATGTATCTATGCAATATAATCCACACCCGGGAACTCTGCTTTAATCCATAAGAAAGCTCCAAAAAGGTAAGTGTGGAAAAAGCCTGAAATTTCCATTGAGAAAAGTAAAGTTCCTCACATGGAACGCCTTTTGGCACAAGGTAATGAAGCACCTTCATAATGACATTCTTTTCCTCCTGGCTGAAGCTTTAACTTCTAAGACAGAAATCATCCCATCCCCATCCAACAGCACAACCACAAGGGTCTATAATCAGAGGGTGAAGATGCGTGCGTCACTTCTAATCCGCTCTGCGCTCCTGGACAGGAAAATAGCAGAAGGAATGTCCCCTGCGGTGACCCCAAATTTCTGGAAATCTACCTGCACGGTGCTGGGGGTCAGGCCAAGGGAAGAGTTCAGCTGCGGACAAAAAGCACAGCCAAAGTGCGCTGACAAGACGCGGGCTCCCTTTGCCAAAAACGCCGATGATGAAGATGACATGCGAGAGGGAAGATAGAGGTCACTTCAGTTTGCTACTCCACATCCATGGAATCAATTAATACAAAAAGAATAGAACTTGATGGTTTGATTATCTGTGCTCGGAGCATACAAGTGGTATTAATCTGTGGCTGTACTGCAGGCGGCCTCCCCCACCCCTCGCTGGTAAGCCGTCAGTGAGTTTGTTAACACTGCGAGGACGGCATTAATAGAAAAGACATTTAATAATAGTGCAAAGTAGTTATTAGCTGCTCCGATAATGCTCAGCAGATGCCGGTACAATGGAAAAGAGATTTTGTTTCTTCTCACAACATGAAAAATTCTTTTTGGGGGGAGTCTGGGAAGAAGGAAACAACAGGAGGAGCTGCCATGGGACAAAATGGGGTCCAAAAGTTTACCATGGCTGCCATACAGGAGATGTAAACCTTAACCAAATTACATTTATTTATTTCAGGTACTTCTATAGTGCTGTCAATTTACGCAGCGCTTTACATATACATTGTACATTCTCATCAGTCCATAACCTCAAGGAGCTTACAATCTAAGCACCCTAACTCACATTCATACATATACTAGTAGTGTCGTGGTTGGGATTCAAACCAGCGACCCTTTTGCTGCCAGGCGAAAGTGCTATTCACTACACCACTGTGCCACCCATTTAGTCTGTGCATCGTAAATACATGGCATTGTCCAGCAAGCCGGTCTCAACTTATAGCTGAGGTTCATGTTCTGGCCTCCTGAGGTGACATATAGATGGGGGTGACTCTACACACCGGACTCAACCAGTTACAAAGATTCATGGTCTGGCTTCCTGAGACAACTTCTAGCCGGAGGAAAGGATGACTCGATTTATAGCTGAGGCAACATATAGCTGGGGGTGACTCTACACACCAGACTCAACTTATAGCTGAGATTCAAACTCTGGCCTCCTGAGACAACGGACCTGGCCTACCAAGAAATAGCACACCAGACCCAGCCTATAGCAGATATTTACAGTCTGACTGTAAATTGGGGGACACTAACATACTGTATTCAACCTATAGCAGAGATTTATGATATGACCTCCTAAGAGAATGTATAGATGGGGAGTGACTCTGTACACCAGCCTCAACCTATAGCAGAGATTCATGGTGTGGCCTCCTAAGACAATGTATAGATGGGGAGTGACTGTACTCCAGCCTCAACCTATAGCAGAGATTCATGGTGTGGCCTCCTAAGACCATGTATAAATGGGGGGAGATTGGGTGACTCAGTACACCAGCCTCAACCTATAGCAGAGATTCATGGTGTGGCCTCCTAAGACCATGTATAGATGGGGAGTGATTCTGTACACCAGCCTCAACCTATAGCAGAGATTCATGGTGTGGCCTCCTAAGACCATGTATAAATGGGGGGAGATTGGGTGACTCAGTACACTAGCCTCAACCTATAGCAGAGATTCATAGTCTGGTCCTTTACAGCAAATAGCCTTCCTAACATTTTGTGCATATTAGTGATTCTCAATCTATGAAATGTCTGTAAACAGCTGAGGTTCTCCGCAATGTCAGAGGAGCGCTCAGCGGTCTGGGTTTTATTTAATGCGTTCCCCTTTTATTTACCTTTCTCAGTTAGGTTTTTTGTTTTTTTGGTTTTATTGGAGTTAATTAAGAATTTATCTCTACAAGAATAATAGAGAACATAATTGTTAATTATTTCCCTGCTAGAACACAATAATTTGGGGAAACATCTGCAGAATTCTTGGCGTTGCGGCCCTCAGATAATGAATCTGATGGTAAATAAAAACAGATTCCAGACTCCGCTCGGCTGCCAGGTATCATCTGTACAAATCGCTGTATACACAATCTGTCAGATTCAACTAAATGTCATAATATAACAGATCAGGGGCAACTCCACAGGTCAACGGCAAGTACCTTTATAGGATAATCCCTTTCTGAAATTGCTAGTTGCCTGGCCGTCAAGCTGATCTGATGGCTTCAATACAAAAATTAACCCAGAACAAGCAAGCAGCAATGAAGACTTGCTGGGGGTCTGGCATACTTGTCTTGGGTCAGTGACTCAAAGCACTGATACATTGTGGACCTCCTCATAAAAATGC
The DNA here is from genome assembly GCA_018402905.1 of Glandirana rugosa. Lineage (NCBI taxonomy): Eukaryota > Metazoa > Chordata > Amphibia > Anura > Ranidae > Glandirana > Glandirana rugosa. The sequence continues at coordinate 65,909 of BLSH010106279.1, forward strand.
CATTTGCCTGGTTGTAAGTCCAATGGTTTAAACCTTTCCCTAGTCACTGACCCGGAACATATATAAGTATCAGAATGTCTGGTCTGTGTGCTTGCGTCAGCTCAGTGACTAGGAAAACACTGAAGACTTTGATCCATCATGCAGCCAGGTAACCGGCATTCCGGGGAGGAGGAGAGCAAGACCACTTCCCTCGGTCTCTCAGCATGCCAAGTTTACTGGAAGGCTAAGTTTACATTTGCTTTAAAAGCAGAGATTTCATGAGCATTGTTGAAGCTCCACAAACACCGGTCAATTCTGTGTGCATTGCATCGCGTTCGCGGCGGGTCAAAACTGACCCAACATGTCATTTGTCAGGCTTTACTGCTCCCTAAACACTTCCATTCATGTCAATGTAAATGTGCTGCAAAGACGCCACAAACGCCCCTATGGCATTTACAGTGCATTTGAGATGCATTTAAAAAGCATTATTAGCCAAGGTGATAATACAAAAATCCTTACCATAGAAATCTAACACAGAGGGGGTGCCTGGCAAGCTTTTAACGCAATGCAAATGTGTCATAAACACGCTGAAAACTCGCCATTAATGCATCTTGACGCACTGGGTACATTCATGGGCGCTCAAATTTCTTTGCACATCTAAATGAGCCCTTACAACTTTCTTCCATGCGCCAAAGAAGGTGTGAGCCTAACAAAGGTCATGGCCTCTGGCACCAACTTGAAGCTCCTCATGGGCCAGTCCCAGTTGCCGGGGCGGGGGGGGAGGGGGGGCTGCGGCGGTTCCAGTGGGGGCGGTCCCAGTGGCCGGAGGAGGCAATACCAGTGGCCATGCTATTCTTCAATTCATGCAAAACAGCCATTTGCTGTTTATGAACAAATGCACACAGGGGCCGTTATTCACTCCTGCTTTTCCCCTAATCTCTCATTCCAGCACGCAGCGTAGGCACCTGTATTATTAGCCTGATGTGAAATGTAAGCTGGTATGCAGAGGATGAATAGCGTCTAAGGGAAACCAGGTAGTCAAATTCACTGTGAGTGCATAGTAGAGCTGTACAATTCTGGCTAAAATGAGGATTTTTTTTTTTTTTTTTTTAGAATAGAGATAACGATTCTCAAGGCATAATATCATCTTTTCGCATTATACACAAAAATTGGTATAACTTTACTATTTCGTTTTTTTTTCTAATTCATTAAAGTGTAATTTTTCCAAAAATATTGCATCTGAAAGACCGCTGCGCAAATACTGTGTGACATAAAATATTGCAAACAACCACCATTGTATTATCTAAGGTCTCTGCTAAAAAAAATATATACATACCCTGGCAGAATTTATGATTTCTTGGCCATTTTTCAGAGAATATGAATGAGAACACAAACATTTCTTTCACTCATGGTTGGTGCTTGGCTGAAGCCATTTATTATCAATCAACTGTGTTTACTCTTTTTAAATCATAATGACAACAGAAACTACCCAAATGACCCTGATCAAAAGTTTACATACCCCAGTTCTTAATACCAAATTATACATTCTGCCAGGGTATGTAAACTTATGAGCACAACTGCATATATATAAAATTTGGGGGGGCTGAAATTAATCGATCCAAGCAGATTCGGATGTCCCCGCTGTGGCATCGATGCGGGGACTGGCCATAAAAATTGGCATCTGGCTTACCCTGCTCCTCCTGGGAGAGCGATCCCAGCGTACTCTTAAGGCCTCATACACACGGACGTTTCTAAAAAAATAAACAAAACGTCGGGCCCGACGTCAAGGAAAAAAAGTCGGCGTTTTTCGGCGTTATGCATCGGCGTTTTTGAGCGTTAGTGAGCGTCGGCGTCAATAGGCGTTTTTTAAAAAAAATCATCCCTCTGCTATTTTATCAACCTAAAAACGTTGGCGTCAAAAAACGCCGGTATAATAATAGGTGGCGTTTGTTGGCATATTGTGGCGTCGGCGTCAAAAAATGCCAAAACGTTACAGCCTCAGAACGCGATGGCTGTGGGTTCTAGTTTCAGCTCACTAACGCCGACGTCATCTACAGCTCAAAAACGCTGACGTTTTTATGGGGCCATTGACTAGCATGGAGAGCTGCAAAAAACGCCATAAAACGCCGGCGTCAAAAAACGTCCTTGTGTATGAGGCCTAAAGGTGTTAAAATAACTAATGAATCCCCTCTTTCTCTGCAAAGTGCCCCACTGTACTGTACAACAAACTAATATGTATCAACATACAGCACAGTGCCTCTCTGGACGCGGGTGAAACGGCTATATGGCAGGCAGTCCCACATAGACAAAATCCACGTGTTTCTCCAAACATGCTTCCAATATCTATCAACATACCGCACAGTGCCTCTGGGCACTTATGTGACCGCCCCGACCCGCATCTCTACTCTTTCGTCTCCGGCTGACGTTTCTCAGCACCGCCCACTGACTGTAGCGGACAGATCAGAAGAGAGACGGGCGGGGCTGAGAATCCACCGCTGACGTCAGCCGGAGACGAGAGAGGAGAGAGGCAGGCCGGGCGGTCACATGAGTGCCGAGAGGCACCGTGCGGTATGTTGATACATATTGGAAGCATGTTTGGAGAAGCACACGTGGATGTTATCTATGTGGGACCGCCTACCACATAGCCAGTTCACCCACATCTAGAGAGCCACCTGCTGTGAGTGCCAAGAGGCACCATGCGGTAAGTTGATACATATTAGAAGTAGGTTGTACAGTACAGTGGGGCACTTTGCAGAGTAACAGGGGATTCATTAGTTATTTTAACCACTTGAATACAGGACGTTTATACCCCCTTCCTTACCAGACCAATTTTCAGCTTTCAGCGCTCTCACACTTTGAATCTCAATTACTCTCTCATGCTACACTGCACCCAAACAAAATTTGTGTCATTTTTTTCACACAAATAGAGCTTTCTTTTGGTGGTATTTAAGAAGCTCTGGGTTTTTTATTTTTTGCGATATAATTGAAAAAAGTGCGAAAATTTTGAAAAAAAAACAATTTTTTTTAGTTTCTGTGATAAAATTTTGCAAATAAGTAATTTTTGTTCATAAATTTTGGCCAAAACCTATACTGCTACCTATCTTTGGTAAAAATAACCCAAATAAGTGTATATTATTTGGTCTGTGTGAAAGTTATAGAGTCTACAAGCTATGGTGCCAATCATTGAAAATTGATTACACCTGATG
>BLSH010106279.1:76218-94587 GCA_018402905.1 Glandirana rugosa
CCACTTACCCAAAAAGTTTTTTTTTTTCTCTTTTTGGAATTTTTGGTTTGTTTTTTGTTTATTTGATAACACCAGCATATGAGGGACAATACTCGTTCTATGTCTGGATGGAAGGACGAGAATGGAACTGACAATGTTTGACTTAAGATACTTTAGAGAAATTCCCTATGTTCACTGTTTTAATGTACTAATGTACAAATGTAAGTTTCTCAACAAGTATATGTATCTCACCAAATGTAAAACTTAAAACCTACGGTATTTCTTTGTCCCACTGTGCTGGAAATAAATAAAGTATTGGAAAAAAAAAAGACCTGGACATCCACGGAAGACAACAGTGGTGGATGATTGCAGGATCCTCTCTATGGTAAAGAAAAACCCATTCACCACATCCAGACAAGTGAAAGACACCCTCCAGGAGGTGGGTGTATCAGTGTCAAATTCTACAATCAAAAGAAAATTTCACAAGAGCAAATACAATGTGCAAACCATTCATAAGCCTGAAGAATAGAAAAGCCAGATTAGCCTTTGCCAAAAAATATCTAAAAAAGCCAGACCAGTTCTGGAAAAGGATGGATGAAACCAAGATTAGTCTGTACCAGAATGACAGGAGAAAAAGTGTGGAGAAGGCGTGGAACAGCTCATGATCCAAAGCACACAACGTCATCTGTGGTCACATGGTGGAGCTTGCAGTGTGATGGCATGGGCATGTATGGCTTCCAGTGGCACTGGTGGGTCATTGGTGTTTATTGATGATGTGACAGAAGACAGAAACAGCTGGATGAATTCTGCAGTGTTTAGAGATATACTGTCAGCCCAGATTCAGCCAAATGCAGAAAAGTTGATTGGACGACGCTTCACAGTACAGATGGACAATGATCCAAAACACACTGCAAAAGCAACCCAGGAGCTTTTGAAGAAAAAAAAAGTGGAATATTCTGCAATGGCCGAGTCAATTACCTGATCTCAGACCAATTTGAGCATTTCACTTGTTGAAGGCAAAACTAAAGGCAGAAAGACCCACAAACAAAGAACAACTGAAGACAGCTGCAGTTAGAGCCGGGCAAAGCACCAGAAAGGAGGAAACCCAATCTTTGGTAATGTCCATGGTTTCCAGACTTCAGGCAGTCATTGCCAGTAAAGGATTCTCAACAAAATATTAAACACGAACATTTAATTTATGATTATAAAATGGGGCACTGTGTATAAAATTGGTTGCATTTCCTAAAATTTGTACTTGAAATTTATGTTCAACCTCTTGAATTAAAGCGATTGTATACCCCTAAAAGTGATTTTTACCAACAGGTAAGCCTATAATAAGGCTTACCCATAGGTAAAATTAATATCTCCTAAACCTGTACAGTTTAGGAGATATTCCATGTGCAACGCAGCCGGAGACGTCACGGCGCATGCGCAGTAATGGCCCGGCGCATAGTGCCGGACCCTGTTGGAAAGTCCGCCAGAAAGACAGGCTGCCGTGCATGCGCGGGAGTGACGTCTTGCGGCTCCGGCCATTCACAGCGCCGCAGCAGCGAACCCGGAAGAATCCACACAGCGAAGATGTCCGCTCCCCCTGCAGGGACCGGGCAGCCATGCGGGAGCTTCGTTCTAAGGTGAGTATTTCATAATGAGCTAGTATGTGGTGCAAACTAGCTCATTATGCCTTTGCCTTACAGGTTTTTTTTTTTTTTTTTTGCTCCGGTACACAACAGCTTTAAAGCTGAAAGTCTGCACTACAAATTCATTTGGATGGTTTCATTTAATTTTGATCTGGTAGCATACAGAGCCAAAAGTATGAAAATTGTGCCTGTGTCCAAATATATATGGACCTAACTGTACATATACACACACACACACACACACACACACATATATACACACACACACACACACACATATATATACACACACACACACACACACATATACACACACACACACACACACACATATATACACACACACACACACACACACACACACACACACACACACACATATATACACACACACACACACACACACACACACACACACACACACACACACACACACCTTATAGCAATCATGTCATTCTTTTTGAAACACACCAATATAATTCTAAAACAAAATTTTGGAAAGGTGATTATAAGCATCAGTATACAAGTAACATGATAACATTTGACATGGTACTATGTTCTTCTATTTGCACAGTGACCGTTTGTTTTTTAGAACAAGCTTTCTAAAGATCTCCAGCTTTTTTCTAGTGAATGGGCTGCTACCAATCCAATCCAGTGTTCACCAAAGAAGAAATATTTGTACCATCACATGTAATGATTTTATCCACAAGGTGGCAGCAAAGCTTTGTAGAAGCAGCTGCATGCTCCGTGTTCTGAAGCTCTATAGCTCTCCTGTCCATGTGCAGTGAAACACAAGAGACAACATTCACAAAATATAAACTTTAGGACCAGAGAGACAGAACTTGTGATATATTAGACACTTCATTCGGGAAGTTGCAAAGGCTCAGACTTGCCACAGCTTCGAATGCACATTGTGAGAAGCTCACAGTGTGCAGTGAAATCAGAGTAAGCCATTTCAGTCCAGGAGAGGAGCCGGTACACCTGTACCAGACTGGAGACCAGGGTCCAAACATTTTTAATAAAATAGGGATGATGCCTGCAGTTACAGGTATCATCGCAATATTAAAATTTTCAGCCAGCGGCTGTCTTTCCTGACCAGAGCATTTTTTTGTGATTTGGCATTGCGTCGCTTTAACTGACAATTGCGCGATCACGTGACGTTGTAACCAAACAAAATGAATGACTTTTTTCCCCACAAATAGAGCTTTCCTTTGGGGGTATTTGATCACCTCTGTGGTTTTTATTTTTTGCACTATAAACAAAAAAAGACCAACAATTTTGAAAAAAAAAAAAAAGAAATTTTTTAATTTTTGCTATAATACATATCCCCAAAAAATATATAAAAAAACAAATGTATTCATCAGTTTAGGCCGATATATATTCTTCTACATATTTTTGATAAATAAAATAAAGCATTTATTGATTGGTTTGCGCAAAAGTTATTGCGTCTACAAACTATGAGAATTAATTTATGGCATTTTTATTATTTTTTATTGGTAATGGCAGCGATCTTACATTTTTTATCGGGACTGTGATATTGCGGCGGACAGATCGGACATTTTTGACACTATTTTGGGACCAATGAAATTTATACAGTAATCATAGGCGTTTTTTTTAGATCTGATCACTGTATAAATGTCACTGGCAGTGAAGGGGTTAACACTACGGGAGCGATCAAGGGGTTAACTGTGTTCCCTAGGCGTGTTCTAACTGAGGGGGCTGGGCTGGCAGGGGCACCAGAGATCTAACTGATCCCAGTGATAGAGATCACTGTCATGCCGCCTGTCAGAATGGGGAACCGATATGTTTACATCGGCGGTTCCCTTTTCTTCCTCTGTAGAAGGCAGAGTGCGGCAGGCATGAGAGCGCGCCGCAAGCGGCGCATGCCTGCCCGCAACTGCACAGATCGTCATTTATAGACGGCGATCTATGCAGCAGAGCCAACTTGCCTCAGTAAATGTATGCAAAGCGCGGCATGTGCTTTTTAAGAGTACAATCAAGTGGCTAAATAGTCACTACAGGCGGCAGAATGTGGCCCCCCCACACTCCAATCCTTCACTTTTGGTTCCACCTCTCTGTTTACCTGGCTGTTAGTGGCCTGGAAAGCAGCCGAAAATATATGAAGATAAAATAAACGTGAAAAAATAAAAATGAAAGTGCCCCGCCCTTCCGTACTTATGGATAAATGGAAACACACACGCAAGTCACGTGCGCATATGTAAACGCTGATCGCACCACACATGAGGTATCATTGCAAACGTTAGCGCGAGAGCGATCATTCTAGCGCTAGAGCTGTTCCAACTCTAACCAGCAATAAGTTTTAAAGCATCGCCTATGGGGATTTTTTTTTTTTTAAGTAACGTAGTTTGGCGCTATTCCACATGCCTTTAAAAGAGTGACATGTTTGGTATCTATTTAGTCGGCGTAACGCATTTTATATTTTACCAACAAATTGAGTATTATCTAGTGATTGATAAAATTCAATAAAGTGTATTAAATAAAAAAAAAAAAAAAAAAGTTTGGAAAACCGCTGCGCAAATACCATGCGACATAAAAAGATTGCAACACCTATTGTTTTATTCTATAGGGCCACTGCTAGAAAATATATATATATATAAAATGTTTGGGGGTTGTAAATAATTTTCTAGAAAAAAAATGATTTTTACACGTAGAGAAGGGTCGGGATTGGCCTGCTTGGCGAGTGGTTAGGGCATTCTGTGAATGATCGCTGTCACAGTTCCCTGTGCTCCCCACCTAAACTGAAACAGCAGGCGCCATAACCGATCACATGTGCAGCACCATGGAAACAGCACATCAAACAGAGGCTAAAACGACGGCTTCCCTGGCTCTACAGCACTGGAGGATTTCGTTTTGCGCCTTAACCGTTACAAATTAACCACATGAAAACCGAGCATTTTCTGGCACCTTTTTGTTTCCGTGTGAAAATCAGTTAGAATTACTTAGAACTACAGTGGAACCTTGGATTACGAGCATAACCCGTTCCAGGAGAATGCTTGTTATCCAAATTACTCGTATTTCAAAGCATGTTTAAACAAAGCAATGGAAACTCAGACAATTCGTTCCACAGCACTGCTTGTCAATGCAGTACTGTATGTGGCCAGAGGTCCGGGGGCGCCAGGTGTATGCAATACTGCATGTGGCCAGAGGTGTGGTGGCGCTGGTGAGGCTCAGAAACAGCCAGAAACATTCAGAATGCTTGGGAACTGTTTAACTTTTGGTATTTGAGAATGCTTCCAGGTGTCTCCGAGGCTCACCAGCGCTCCCGCACCTCTGGCCACATGAGGCATTGCATGCAGAGAGGCTTAATTCTGCTTGTTATGCGAGACAGCGCTTGCAAACCGAGTCCGATTTTTTAAAAATAAACTGCTCGTATTGCGAAACACTCGTTAACAGCAACCCAAGGTTTTACTATATATATATATATATATATATATATATATATATATATATATATATATATATATATATATATATACACACACACACACACATACATACATACACACACAGTGGAACCTTGGATTACAAGCATAATCCATTCCAGGAGAATGCTTGTAATCCAAAGCAATCGTATATCAAAGCATGTTTCCCCATAGGAAACAATGGAAACGCAGATAATTCGTTCCACAGTCACTGATTGTCTATGCAGTACTGTATGTGGCCACATGCCCGGGGGCGCCTGGTGTATGCAATACCACATATGGCCAGAAAAGTGGTGGGGCTGGTGAGCTCCTAAGACGTCGGAATCACTTGGAAATGCTCGGAAAGTGTTTACACTTTAGGTATTTCCGAGGAACTCCGGGTATTTCCGGCCGCCTCCGAGACTCACTAGCGCCATTCACTTCTCTGGCCGCATGCAGTATTGCATGCAAAAAGGCTAAATTCTGCTCGTTATGCAAGATACCAATCGCAAACGGAGCCAGAATTTTAAAAATAAATAAATAAATAAAAACTGCTGGTATTGCGAAACGCTCATTAACCACGTTACTCACAATCCAAGGTCCCACTGTATATCTGTGTATATATATATATATATATATATATATATTTATTTATTTATATTTTTTTTATAGATGTTCTTATATATTTTTTTAAAGCAGAGACCCTAGAGAACAAATTGGTGGGTTTTGGAATTTTTTATGTAAAATAAAACAATACATTACCCATTTTTTTTCTGTAAAATATAAAAAAGATGACGTAATGCCGAGTAAATAGATACCAAACATGTCACGCTAAAAATTGCCTGTGCAGCAATGACAAACAATGTAAATACTATCCATAGGCGACGCTTTAAAAGACTTTACAGGTTACAAATTTAGATGTACAGAGGAGGGCTGCTTCCAAAATAATTGCCCATAATCGGACGTTTGCGGCGATATCTCACGTGTGCGGGACAATCACTGTTTGCCTGCATGCGGGACTGATGCACGCGTTCGCCTTTGCAGGCTACCATGGGGTGGACAGAGGCACTCTACATTTGTTTTGTTTTTTTAAATTATGAATTTATTATTTATTTTTACACTGTCGCGTTCATTTTTTTATCACTTTTTATTGCTGTCACAGGGAATGTAAACATCCCTTGTGACAGCAATAGGCAGTGACAGGTCCTCTTTATGGAGGGATCTGGGAATCTACAAGATCCCGAATGCCTCCTTTGCACTTGAAAGCATTTAAAACACCAAGAGCGGCATTTTTGAACACTTTCGATTTTCAACAAAATAGAATCGTTGACAACCAGGTAAATGGGAAGTGATATCATGTCATCACTTCCAGGTTACCATAGCAGAGATCCGATCAAAGCCAATTTTGGCTTTGTATAGGTCTACAGCCAGCCGGCGGAAGTGCTGGGTCTTCCGGTGGGACGGGAGAGCCCAAGAGAGCCTCGGAAGGTGGCAGGGGGTGGGGGTATCGGTTGGGGTGGCGTCCCCTCCCGCTTCTTGTAATAAAGGCTAGTTAGCCACTGTGGTTGCTATTACAGGAGAGCCGACCGTCACCTATAAAAACGGTACCGAGGTGATGCCTGCGGCTGCATACATCATCCCGGTAAAACCATTTGAACTAAAATGACGTTCCAGGTAAGTGATTTGGCGGCGAGTGTTCTAAAAAAAAAAAAAAGTATCACTCATAACACTCAACAGTTTTGAACCGTGTTAATTTCGTCGACTAAAACATTTACTTCAACTAACTTAAAACCATTTTAGTCGACTAAAATATGACAAACAATTGAGATGACTAAAATGGCATTTAGTCAAAAGACTAAAACTAAATGGAAATTTGACGTCAAAATGAACACTGGTTTGTAGGGAGTGTTCATACCTCTATACCATAAATAATAACAGATTCGATTTTCCACTCCAGCAGTATATAATGAGTTTGGATATTGCAGAGAAATGCATTACAATTTAACTACACCCATTAGATTTTAGACGCCTAAAATGAGTTTTAGTCTACTAAAATGTCCTGGAGGTTTAGTCGACTAAATACGACTAAAACAATTGCAGAAGACTAAAATGGGGCTAAAACTAAAATGCCATTTTAGTCCTAAGACTAAAACTAAATCGAATTTTGCTGCCAAAATGAACACTGGTTTTGAACATGTAAATATCAATTTTATCCACAAGGTGGCAGCGACACCAATCAAAAACTCCCAGGAAAGAATGAGCCAAAGTGTCACATTTCCAATGGTAAAAAAAAAAGTAAAAAAATTCAACTCCAGTGAAAGTAAAAGAAAATCCCAAATGTTGGGTTGTCCCCAGAAAAGTAATAGAGGGGAAATCTTACAATAAGGAGACCTGGGGGTTCCCCAAAGGAGTGCTTAAACTTGCTGGCATTTCCTCTCACTTCCTGCGTTGGCTATGGGACAGGAAGTAAAGGGAAATCTCCACAATGGGACAAAGATGGTGAAAAAAAAATAATGACGGGTTAATAATAACCCTCCCTTAGGCCTGGCTCACACCTATGTATTTTTTAGTGCATTTTCAGTTATTATTATTATACAGGATTTATGAAGCGCCAACAGCTTGCGCAGCGCTTTACAACATGAGGGCAGACAGTACAGTTACAATACAAATCAATACAGGAGGGCCCTGCTCGTTAGAGCTTACAATCTAGGAGGGAGGGTCAAGTGAAACAAAAAGGTAATAACTGTGGGGGATAAATTGATGAAGAAAATAAAAATGTAGCTGTTAGGTGTGGGTAGGATAGGCTTCTCTGAAGAGGAGAGTTTTTTAAGGGATCGTCTAAAAGCTATAGAGTAGGAGATAATCAGACAGGTTAGGGTAAGGAGTTCCATAGGATTGGAGAGGCTCTGGAAAAGTCCTGGAGGCGAGCAAAGGAGGTGGTGATGAGGGAGCTAGAGAGCAGGAGGTCTTGAGAGGAACAAAAGAACGATTTATATTTATATATATATATATATATATATATATATATATATATATATATAAATAAATATATATATATATATAAATAAAAGGACCAAGACATTCCCCCGGGAACTACAGACCAGTGAGCTTAACATCAATAATATGCAAGCTCTTGGAGGGAATAATAAGGGATTATATACAAGACTATTGTAACGAGAACAGTATCATTAGCAGTAATCAGCATGGATTCATGAAAAATCGTTCTTGCCAAACCAATCTATTAACCTTCTATGAGGAGGTGAGCGGCCATCTACATAAAGGAAGGCCTGTAGACGTGGTGTACCTGGATTTTGCAAAAGCATTTGATACAGTTCCCCATAAACATTTACTGTACAAACTAAGGTCCCTAAACATGGATCAAAGGGTGAGCACCTGGATTGAAAACTGGCTGCAGGGGCGAGTCCAGAGGGTGGTGATAAATGGGGAATACTCAGAATGGTCTGGTGTAGAAAGTGGGGTTCTGTCCTGGGACCAATCCTATTAAATTTATTCATAAATGATTTGGAGAACGGAGTGACCAGCAATAAAATAATATTTTCACCAGCTCAATCTCAATATTTGCGGATGATACCAAGCTAAGCAGGGCAATAAATTCTCCACAGGATGTGGAAACATTGCAAGAAGATCTGAATAAATTAATGGGGTGGGCAGACAAGTGGCAAATTAAATTTAACGTAGAAAAATGTAAGGTAATGCATTTGGGTACCAAGAACAAGAAAGCAAACTACTCACTAGGGGGAGAGCCTCTGGGGAAATCTAGGATGGAAAAAGACCTAGGGGTCCTAGTAGAGAACAGGCTCAGCAGTGTCATGCAATGCCAAGCTGCTGCAAGCAAAGCTAACAAAGTGTTGGCATGCATCAAGAAAGGGATTAACTTCAGGGATAAATCAATAATTCCCCCACTATACAAGTCTCTGGTGAGGCCACACCTGGAGTATGCCGTCCAGTTCTGGGCACCAGTCCTCAAGAAGGATGTCCTGGTATTGGAAAGGGTCCAGAGAAGGGCAACAAAGATAGTTAAGGGATTAGAGGTTTCTGCTGGGAGTATAGATAATTTCAAAAAAATTATTAGATGCACACCTAAGGGACCACAACATTGGGGGATATACAACGTAAATAAAACTGACATAAAAAACACACACATGGGTTGGACTTGATGGACTTGTGTCTTTTTCCAACCTCACTGACTATGTAACTATGATTGGGTTGATATTTAGAGACCAGGTTAGTGATGTAGCTGGGGGGAGAGTTGTGGGTGGCTTTGTAAGTTGTTGTTAGTATTTTGAATTTAATTTGTTAGGTGGACGGGAGCCAGTGGAGGGATTGGCAGAGAGGAGTAGCAGACACAGAGCGACTGGTAAGGTGGATGAGTCTGGCAGCAGCATTCATGATGGATTGGAGGGGGGATAGCCTATGTAGAGGTAATCCAATGAGAAGGGAGTTGCAGTAGTCGAGGCGAGAGATGACCAGGGAGTGGATTTAGAGCTTTGTTGTGTCATTGGTTAGAAAGGGGCGTATTTTGGAGATGTTGCGGAGGTTGAGGCGGCAGGATTTGGGGCTTAAAGGAGAGTTCAGAGTCCAGGACTTTGCCTAGCCCCCATTTTCCTTCCTTTCGCAGACCTCTAGGACTTTCCTGGACTTTTTTACAGCAATTTTCAGAACTTTTGGTAAAATTACCAGAACCCCGGACCCGAACTTTTTTTGAAAAGTCCGGGTTCGGGTCCGGGTCCCGGACACCCCAAAGTTTGGTACGGACCCGAACTTTACAGTCCGGGTTCGCTCAACTCGCTCAACTCTACTCTTGGCCCCTCCTTCTGGTGAGTGCCCCCTCAGCAGCTCTCTATGGGGGCACCCGAGTCAGAGCTCCGTGTATCCATTCAGACACGTAGCCTGATCTGGCCCTGCCCCCTCTCCTCTGATTGGCTGACTGACAGTGAGCCAATAGAGCCGCTGCTGTATCTTAGCCAATCAGGTGTATCTGGGATGGCTAAGACACTTGTGGACATCGCTGGAGAGAGAAGGGGCTCAGGTAAGTAATTAGGAGGGTGCTGGAGAGGCTGCTACACACAGACGGTTTTTTAATTTTAATGCATACAATGCAATTTCTGCCTTTACAACCACTTTAATGCATTCTATGCATTAGAATAAAAAGCCTTCCGTGTGCAGCAGCCCCGCTATTAGTTACCTGAGCCCCTTTTTCTCTCAAGCGATGTCCACAGGTGTCTCGGTCGTCTGAGATTCTCCCTTCTGATTGGCTGAGACACAGCAGGAGTGCTATGTGCTCCCGCGGCTGTCAATCAAAGTCAGTGAGCCGATCAGGAGAGAGAGGGGGCAGGGCCGGGTCAGGGCTCTGTTTCTGAATGGATACACGGAGCTGTAGCTCGGGTCAGGTGCCCCCCATAAAGAGCTGCTGCTTGCTGTCTATAGAGGCAGCCAACGGGGGGGAGGGACCCAAGAAGAGGAGGATCTGGGCTGCTCTGCACGGAAGTATAACAAAAAAAAAAAAAAAAGAGACTTTACAATCACTTTAACCACTTCAGCCCCGGAAGGATTTCCCCTTTAGGACCAGAGCACTTTTTGCTATTCGGCACTGCGTCGATTTAACTGACAATTGCACGGTCGTGCGACGTTGTACCCAAATGAAATTTGCTTCCTTTTTTCCCCACATATATAGCTTACTTTTGGTGGTATTTGATCACCTCTGCAGTTTTTATTTTTTGCGTTCTAAACAAGTTTGAAAAAAAAACAAACTATTTTTTACTTTTTGCTAAAATACATATCCAAAAAAAAAACCAAAAAAACAAAAAAACAAATTTATTCATCAGTTTTGGCTGATATGTATTCTTTTTCATATTTGTGGTAAAAAAAAAAATCACAATAGGCGTATATTGATTGGTTTGCACAAAAGTTGCCGCACTTACAAACCATGAGAATTAATTTATGCCATTTTTACAATTTTTTTTTTTTTTTACTAGTAATGGCGACGATCTGAGATTTTTATCGGGACTGCGCTATTGGGGAGGACATGTCGGACATTTTTGACACTTTTTTTGGGACCAATGACATTTATACAGCGATCAGAGTTTTAAAGCTCCATTCACACTAATGCATTTTTTGATGCATTTTGCAGAAATGCAGGGAATTTTTTTAACATGGGTTCCTATGGAACACGTTCACATCAATGCATTTTTGTGCCTCTGCGTTTTTGGAAAGGGTCGGGGACTTTTTTCCCCGCAAAATGCAGTGTTTTGCATGTAATAGACTTCAGTGGACAGCAAGTGCTGCGTTTTTGACGCGATTTTGCCACGATTTGCGTTTTTAAAGCTGCCTGCCCCAAAAAAAAATAAATAAAAAAAAACCCTATGAAATGGAAATCGCGGCAAAATCGCGGTAAAATAGTGGTAAAAAAAATGTGGAAAGCACAGCAAAAAGCACTGCAATAACGCTGAAAAGCAAAATGCATAGATGTGAATTAAGGCTAAATACCACTGATTACTGTATAAATGTCATTGGCAGTGAAGGGGTTGACCTGTAGGGGGCGATCAAGGGGTTAACTGTGTTCCCTAGGCGTGTTCTAACTGTGAGGGGCTGGGTTGGCAGGGGCACCAGAAATCTAACTGATCCCAGTGACAGGGATCAGTAGGTCTCTTACATGCCCCTGTCAGAACGGGGAACCGCTGTGTTTACATCGGCGGTTTCCTGTTCTTCCTCTCTAACAGGCAATCACAGGTCGCCGGCGGACATCGAGTTCCACTCACGGAGCGTGCGGTGTTTTATAAATGTCGATCTGTTTAGCGGAACCAACTTACCGCCGTATATCTGCGTGATACGGCCGGCAAGTGGTTAAAGAAGTACAGCCAAAGCTCATTAGGCTGTACTCCTCCTGTGGATCACAGGAGTGCAGATCGTTCATCACTCCTGTGACCCATTTCCGGGCTGAAGGGCTCGGGCAAGATTGGGACAATGAAGTCGGGATCCGCCCACATGCCTGAGCCGGCTGCTCCCGCCCCCTCCACAGCCCAGTGCTCCAGTGAGCGAGGAGGGGAGAGCAGAGCTGTGACTCTGTCACCAGCTCTCTGCTGAAGGAGCTGTGAGAACCGAGTGATTGGCGGTGTTAATCGCTCGGTTCTCGGTGTTAAAGCCGCTGGAGGACCGATGCTGCATCCACCTAGGTAAGTATGATTGGGGAAAAACAACAAAAAAATCCGTACTTCTCTTTTAACCGCTCTGGTAGATCCCCCCCCCCCCCCTTCATAAACAGGCCAATTTTTTTTTTGCTATTTAGCACTCTGTGCTACTTTAGCTGACAATTGCACGGTCATGCAACGCTGTACCCAAATTAAATTTGTCTTTTTTTTTTTTTTTTACACTAATGGTTTTTTTCTTTTGGTGGTATTCGATCAGCAATGTGTTTTTTATTTTTTGCGCTATAAACAAAAACGACCCAAAATTTTGAAAAAAAAACATTTTTACTTTCTGCTATAAAGCAAAGCTAATAATTAAAAAATAAAAAATCGAATTTCTTTATAAATATAGGGCAGCGATGGCGAACCTTGGCACCCCAGATGTTTTGGAACTACGTTTTCCCATGATGCTCAACTACACTGCAGAGTACATGGGCATCATGGGAAATGCCAAAACATCTGGGGTGCCAAGGTTTGCCATCGCTGATCCAGGCCAATATGTATTCTGCTACATTTTTCTTTGGTTACAAAAAAATCCCAATAAGTGTATATTGATTGGTTTATGCAAACGTTAGAGCGTCTGCAAACTATACTGGGATTTTTATGTTATTGTTATAGTAGGAATATCAGCGACTTCTAGCTGGACTGGGATATTTTCTGCAGACACCTGACACTAACTGGAGCTTTTTGGGGACCGGTGACACCAATACAGTGATCAGTGCTAAAAATATACACGGTCACTGTACTAATGACACTGGCTGGGAAGGGGTTAAAGTAGTTGTAAACCCTTTACAACCACTTTTGCCTACAGTTAAGCCTACAATAAGACCTAGGTACCATGAATATCTCCTACCTTTGCACAGTTTAGGAGATATTCCCTGTATATGCTTGCGCCAACGTCATCGGGCCCATGTGCCCTGAAGGAACGGCCTGCTTGGTGCCTTTTCTTCAGGGCTCGCGCCATGACCGGCGACTCCCGCGCGCATGCGTCATCATGGCTCTGGCCAATCACAGCGCCAGAGCTGCGAAACCGGAAGTAGAAGATGTCGGCCCTGTACTCTGAGTATGGACTCCAATACAGGGTTTCATTCTAAGGTAAGTATTGCATAATGAGCTAATATGCGATGTATGCGATCCTCGTGTGATGCTGAGCTTCCCTTATTGAAATAACTGAAATTCAATGAATGAAAGGGGTGGACCAGAAACAGGTTGGGGAGAAAAGAGGCTAAACCAGTGGTGGGAAACATTGCCACCCCCAGATGTTTTGGAACTACATTTCCCATGATGCTCAAGTACACTGCAGAGTGCATGAGAATCATGGGAAATGTAGTTTCAAAACATCTGGGGGGCCAAGATTCGTCATCGCTGATCTAGAAGATGATGTCCTCCAGGGTGGACATGAGGCATATGCTCTGTCTGACTGGCTGAAGCTTTTAATGCACATGGTGAGACGCTCACAGTGTGCAGTGGAATCCAGAGTAAGCCGTTTTCCTATCCTCCTAGACTTAAAGCGGTTGTATGCTCCAAAAAAATCTCAGAACATGCGCCGTGACGTCAGCGGCTGCATGCAAGGTGATATTCACTTTACCTACAGGTAAGTCTTATTACAGTGATATGGGTTCTCCTATTTATTCTTTTTTGACACAGTTTCCAGAGGTTTGCAGAACAGTGATATGGGTTCTCCCGGCTTATTTATACTTTTTTGACACAGTTTGAAGATGATTTTAGAACAGTGATATGGCTTCTACCGTTAAATTAATACTTTTTAGACCCAGTTTGAAGATGGTCCACATCCACCTCCATTTTTGATTTTTTTATGTTTTTATTTTTTTTAAAATGCTTTTAGTTATTTCCCTGTCCCCATTTTTTTGTAGGGCACTTGTCCCACCCTTACCCCCATTTCCTTCCTTTTGCAGACCTCTAGGACTTTCCAGGACTTTTTTACAGCCATTTTTGTGCCTAAAAGTTCGGGTCCCCATTGATTTCAATGGGGTTCGGGGTCCAGGACAAAGTTCGTGTTCTGTCCAGACCCGAACCCGGACTTTGTCCCGAAGTTCGGCCGAACCAGCAGAACACGGACTTCCAGAAGTTCGCTCAACTCTAGCCAAGAGAGCAGAAGAGGGACCCGAGAAGAGGAGGATCCAGGCTGCTCTGTGCAAAACCAACTGCACAGGGGAGGTAAATATGACACGTTTGTTTTTTGGGTTTTTTTTTTTTAAACAAGACTTTACAATCCCTTTAAGATGAAAAAAAACTTCTGACTTAACAACCACTTTAAATAAGACAGAACATGTGAAGGGTATTGGGAAATATTAAAAAGTAATATTTGTCTTTTTTCTTGCAGTTTTGGTTGCTGTCGGCTTTGCTCTTGTGACACTGGGGGGGGGGGGGGGGGTATTACAAAGAATGAGTCAAATCACCAGAAGCATTGCTGCCATACAAACATGACAAATTTTGTGTTACTGTCACTGATCTCCAACAAGGATTTCTGCTGACTACCCCTCTTTATAAGGCATGTGGTCACCTGGACAGGAAGTGATGTCACACAATGATAAACACCTGACAGAGTGTTAAACCCCTCCCCTGTGATGAGAGCAAGCTTCCGATTGGCTGCTCCTTGTACCGTTCTAGTAATCATGGCTGCTCTATATGATGACATGTGCAGAGAATGAGTCTTCCATGCCAGTGATTTTCCTCTGCCCTGGCCTCGGTCCTAACCTTCCAATAACAACGCTCCAGAGCTGGAAATAACTGGCAGAGGAAAAAATAAGAAACCTCTCCGGCTTCCTGTACAGAATATGAGAGGAACTTTCCGAGCCGGAGAAACACAAGAAGTCCGAGGAGAGGAAAACCATCAATCCAGGGCTAGAGGATCCGCTACAACGACACGACCGAGGATCGTCCCTATGTCAGCCATATAGATCACCTAAAACATTAAAGGCCAACGCCAACCACAACTTAATGTAGACTCCAAAAATTCCGAACAACTGCTCCAAAAATAATTGGACTTCATTAAAACATAAAAGCAACAACAGCAAAGACGCTGTGGGGAATGAGAAAAGTCAACGTGTTTCACACTGTCAGCACTTAACTACTTCCCTACCAGGCCAATTCTGACATTTCACTTCTACATGTAAAAATCAGATTTTTTTTTGCTAGAAAATTACTTAGAACCCTGAATCATTATTACTTTTTTTTTTTTTTAACAGAGGCCCTACAGCAGGGGGTGCCCAACCAATGGCCCAGGGGACACGTGTCCTGTGGAGCCCTCTGATGTGGCCCGCGACCTCCTGCTCTGGGATGGCAGGTTGGCAAGTTCAAACTGCGGGTTACCGACCCGCCATCCCACAGCATCAGTGTTGTGAATGATGCTGGCAGTAGAGACAGCAAGCGGCCTGGAGCAGGGGTGCCCAAACCAGTGGCCCGTGGAGCCCTCTGATGTGGCCCGCAACCCGCCTCGAATGGCGCGTTGGCAAGTGCAAGTTGCTGGTTCCCGACCCGCTACCCCAGAGCATCAGTGTTGTGATTGAAGCCGGCGGTAGAGGAAGCAAACGGCTATGGAGCAGGGGTGCCCGACCAATGGCCCGGGGCCACATGTGGCCTGCGGAGTCCTGTGAATGTAACCCGCAACCTCCTGCTCTGGGGATGGCGGGTTGGCAAGTCCAAATTGCGGTTTCCCAACCCGCCATCCCATCAGTGTTGTGAATGAAGCTGGCGGTAGAGGAAGTAAGCGGCTGCAGAGCAGAGCCGCATAAGCAGATGCTTCCTGTATAAAGCCGCCTCCAGTCACAGCAGGAGTGATACCAAATCACAAGATATATATATGGGCATATCAGTTCTGCAGTGGTTACCGGGCTGCTTTCAAACTGGTCTGCAGGTGGAGCTCAGTGCACCTTCAGGTTACCTGCACTGAGCCATAGACTTCTATTATTACCTGTGGGTTTGGTGCACTTTCTGAAATGCATTACACCAGCAGGATATAATAGAAGTCTATGGCAAAGTGCAGCTAACCCGCAGGAAAGCCACAGGTGCACTGCACTGCACCCGTGGCACATCAGTGTGAAACCAGTCCTAGACCCCTTTCACATGATCAGTCTGACCCAATCGGACCCTCCATTCACCTCTAAGGAGGGGCAGATGTAAACGGACTTGTGTCATTTTACATTCGCCTACCTCTAATCCAATCAGCAAAAAAAAAACAGAAGGGGATCCGTCTCCTTCCATCTGGCCAAATCAGATTGGAGGGCCCATAGAGTAGAGTGGGCTGTATCCGTGTCCGCTCTGCATATGCGGAGTGGACACAGACCGGTCATCCGCCCATTCCGCTCGTTGTGGCCCATGACCAAGTCGCTTAACAAGGTTGGGCACCCCTGATCTAGAGAATAAAATGATGAGTGTTGCAATTCTTTTATCTCGCACGGTATTTGCAAACACAATTTTTTTTTGGGGGGGGGAAATACACAAATTTTATTGCACACAAACACAATATAATACGCTCGTGGAATGGCACCAAACTACAGTACCTAAAAAACCTCCATAGGCGATGCTTTAAAAGCCTTTACAGCAGGGGTCTCAAACAGGCCCTCCAGTCATGCTTGTAACCGTCAGCCTTGCAATGCCTCATGGGACTTGTAGCTTTGCAACAGCTGGGGGGGCAGCCAGTTTGAGACCCCTGATTTACAGGTTACCTGTTTAGAGTTACAGAGGAGGTCTAGCACTAGAATTACTACTCTCATTTTGATGTTCAGAACAAAACCTCACGTGTCGCGCGATCGCGGTTTACATATGTGTGCAGGATGTATGCACTCACGTGTGAGCGGGGGGGAGGGGGGGTTTACGTCAAAACATTTTTTTACTCTTTGAAACTTTTAATTTTTATACTGTCACTTTAATTTTTTTTTTTTTTCAATCGACTTTATTGCTTTTAACAACATCCCTTGTGACAGCATGAGTTGAGTAAGGTCCTCTTTATGTAGAGATCTTGGGTCAGATTCGCCTGCTGCCTCTAACTCTTCTAACGTGGACACCGTGATTGTCACGTTCTCCTCCAGAGCCGCAGCAGACTCTGCTCTCAGGAGTAAATCGTCGAGGTATGCTACTACCGTGATACCTCTCTGTCTCAGCAGCGCCAACATCGGGGCCACCACCTTGGTGAACACTCGGGGAGATGAAGCCAGCCCAAAGGGAAGTGCCGCAAACTGGTAATGCAGATCTCCCACTGCGAAGCGTAGAAAACGCTGGTGACTGTGACAAACTGGAACATGGAGATACGCGTCCCTAAAATCCAGGGACGCCATGAATTCCCCTTGGTGCAGGGCGGCCACGACCGAGCGGATGGACTCCATCCTGAATCTCTTCGTCTTTACGAAGCGGTTTAATGCCTTCAGGTCCAGAACTGGCCTGACACCCCCCTTTTTTGGGCACCACAAAGAGGTTTGAGTAAAACCCGTGAAATCTTTCCACCATGGGTACCGGTACAATCACCCCCTGTTCGGCAAGCGCCTAGAAGCGCCTCCCGATACCCCTGAGGGAGTCTCAAGTTTGAAGGGAAGAACCTTTCTGGGGGCAGAGAGCTGAATTCTATCCTGTACCCGGAGGACACCACCTCCAGTACCCACCGATTGGTGATGCGGACAGTCCATCTGTCTGCGAACCCCAGCAACCGTCCCCCCACCCGTGAGTTGGGTGGGGGCAACCCATCATGCGGAGGTTTATTTATCCTTCGCTTTTTCGGACTTATGCTGCCAGGGCCTTTTACTGGGCCCAGCGGAAGCCTTACCGGACTTGAAGCCCTTACCCGCTGAGCCGGGTGCCCGAAAAAACTTCTTCTGACCTGAAGAAACAGGGCCCTGCCTACGGCGAAAATCCCGCCGCTTTGGCTCTGGAAGGAAAGTACTCTTCCCTCCCGTGAAATCCTTAATGATTTCATCCAACTGTGGGCCAAGCAGACGCCCTCCCTGAAAGGGAAGATCTGCAAGAGCTTTCTTTGAAGCCTGGTCGCCCGACCAAGAGCGGAGCCACAGCATCCGTCTGATAACAATTGCAAAAACAGACATTTTTGACAATATGGGAAGAAGGCCCAAAGCAGCATGGCATATGTAGCGGAGACCCTCTTCCAAATGTTGT
>BLSH010106279.1:96415-107304 GCA_018402905.1 Glandirana rugosa
GTCCCCCGGCAGGAGTGGAATCGTATATTAAAGGGACGAGACGTATCGTGTAGTCAAAAATAAACGGATCACGTTCCTCATCTGGACCAAGGGATACCCTAGACGCCAGAGGACTTCTAAAAAAGACTACTTCTGACGATAGTTCTTCGACCGACCACCATATTTCCTATAGATCTTAGGTTTTTGCAAGGGGTCAGGTCGGCTGTGATACGCTCGATGGGAATCGCCCCCGGGCGGCGCATCGCGGGCAAGGCACACCCGCCGGTCACCGATTTTGGGTGATCTCGGGTCACTGACCGAACAAGGACAGGTCCCCGGACCGGTCGTCGTACGAAGAGATACGTCTCCATTCAGTGATAGCAGTCTTCATCAGAAAAAATCTTCAGGAGACCGCAGATCCCATAGGGAACCAGGTCTACTCCTTGCACTAGGCAAATAAAAACTGATGTGCTATGCAGAGCAGGGAAATTATATGCTAAGGTGAGGACGGCCCCCTGGAAGTGGCCAACCTATGCTTTTGTTTTATTTTTGCCTAATCCACTCCTAGTGATATGAGCATAACCCCATGTGTCATAAGAAGGCTGCATCTGTCAGTGAACGTTAGCGTAAAAATATATATAAATATATATAATATATATAGTATTCATCAGTTTAGGCCGTAATATATTCTTCTACATATTTGTGGTTAAAAAAAATAATTAAAAAAAAATCGCAATCAGCGGTTGATTGGTTTGCGCAAAAGTTGCCGCGTTTACAAACCATGAGAATTCATTTATGCCGTTTTTACTACTTTTTTTTTTTTTTTTTTTTTTACTAGTAATGGCGCAGATCTGTGATTTTTAGCGGGGCTGCGATATTGGGGCGGACATGTCGGACATTTTTGACATTTTTTTGGGACCACTGACATTTAACCACTTCAGCCCCGGAAGGATTTCCCACGGTAGGACCAGAGCACTTTTTACGATTCGGCACTGCGTCATTTTAACTGACAATTGCGCGGTCGTGCGACGTTGTACCCAAACAAAATTTGCGCCCTTTTTTTTCCACAAATAGAGCTTTCTTTTGGTGGTATTTGATCACCTCTGGGTCATTTCTGATCACCGCTATAAACAAAAAAAAGAGCGACAATTTTGCAAAAAAAAAAAATCGCAATCAGCATTTATTGGTTTGCGCAAAAGTTGCTGCGTTTACGGATGATGAGAATTAATTTCTGGGGTTTTTATTTTTTTATTGTTTTTTACTAGTAATGGCGGCTATCTGCGATTTTTAGCGGTACTGCGTTATTGCAGCCGACATGTCGGACCATTTTGACACTTTTTTTGGGACCAATGGCATTTATACAGCGATCAGTGCTATAAAATTGCACTGATTATTGTGTAAATGTCAATGGCAGTGAAGGGGTTAACCTGCAGGGGGAGATATAGGGGTTAACTGTGTTCCCTAGGTGTGTTCTAACTGTGAGGGGGTTGGGCTACCATGGGCATAAGAGATCTAACTGACCCCAGTGACAGGAATCTCTGTCATGCCGCCTGACAGAGCGGGGAACCGCCGTGTTTCCCGGTTCTCTGGCAGCTCCGCGAGCGCACTCCTCCCTAGCGACCACTCCGCAAATCGCCTTTGACAGTGATTCGCAGTACACGTCCACACTGCCGCAGTAAATATACTGTGCGTGGTATGGAAGTGGTTAAAACGCGATCAGAGCTAAAAAAAAACAAAACTGATTACTGCATAAATGTCATTGGCAGGGAAGGGGTTAACCTGCAGGGGGCAGTGAAGGGGTTAACTGTGTTCCCTAGGCGTGTTCTAACTGTATGGCGGCTGGCAGGGGCATAACAGATCTAACTGAACCCGATTACTGGGATCAGTAGATCTCTGTCATGTCCCCTGACAGAACGGGGAACCACCGCGTTTACATTGGCGGATCCCCGCTTTTCTGCCTTATCGGGCAATCACGGGTCGCTGGCGGAAAGTGATTCCCCCCAGCCTGCAGCCACACTCAGGGAGCGTGCAGCGGGGACAAGATAGCCCACTACTCACGTATGCGCGAATCGCCGTTTATAAACGGCGTTTTGCGGCACGCTGCCACTCTGCAGCAGTAAATGTACGCGAGCCGGTCGGGAAACGGTTAAAGTAGTGCAGTGCTGAAAAAAGAAAAAAATGGCCTGGTTATTAATGGGGGGAAACCTGGAGCTCAAGTGGTTATACAGTACTGTAAATCATGTGTGGGGGGTCATGTGGACTGCAACACTGACTGAACAGAATTATAAATATTTTAATTATTAAAACAGCTCATAGCTTTCCTTTGATTAGCGATTTCTTTTTTTCTTGTTACAGTCGACATCCATCGCTCTGAGAGTCAGGGGAGGGTAGGGGGGGTGCAGTCACACCCAGCCACTAATAAGACCGATCAGGAAAGTGTGACGGGCAAGAAAGAGTCCTCATTGTCACAGAGCACAGCTCTTCAATGTCACACCCTCACCTAGTAGTTAGAGAGTTTCCAACAAACAACTGCACCTCCGAAAATAACAAGAGCCTCATAGGAATTGTAAAACCAGTAAGGCCAACAGGTTTTCTTCCCGGATTGCCCTGTATTGGCTCCATTCTTCTTCCCATCAACTCTGAGCAGCTTCCCTGTCCCTGCTTAACCACTTCAGCCCCGGAAGGATTAACGCCCCCCTTCCTGACCAGGGCCCTTTTTGCGATTCGGCACTGTGTCGCTTTAACTGACAACTGCGCGGTCGTGCGACGTTGTACCCAAACTAAATTGACGCCCTTTTTTTCCCCACAAATAGAGCTTTCTTTTGGTGGTATTTGATCTCCTCTGCAGTTTTTATTTTTTGCGCTATAAACAAAAAAAGAGCGACAATTTTGAAAAAAAAAACCAATATTTTTTACTTTTTGCTATAATACATATCCAAAAAAACAAATGTATTCATCAGTTTAGGCCGATATATATTCTTCTACATATTTTTGGTAAAAAATAAATAAAACAATCGCAATAAGCGTTTGATTGGTTTGCGCAAAAGTTATAGCGTCTACAAACTATGAGAATTGATTTATAGTGTTTTTATTTATTTTATTTTTTTTTACTAGTAATGGCGGCGATCTGTGATTTTTATCGGGACCTCCCTCTTAGATTGTAAGCTCTAACGAGCAGGGCCCTCTGATTCCTCCTGTATTGAACTGTATTGTAATTGTACTGTCTGCCCTAATATTGTAAAGCGCTGCGCAAACTGTCGGCGCTATATAAATCCTGTATAATAATAATAATAATAATAATAATAATAATAATCGGGACTGCGATATTGGGGCGGACATGTCAGACATTTTTAACACTTTTTTGGGACCAATGACATTTATACAGTGATCAGAGCTAAAAATAGCCACAGATTCCCGTATAAATGTCATTGGCAGGGAAGGGGTTAACCTGTAGGAGGCAATCAAGGGGTTAACTGTGTTGCCTGTTACTGTGTTCTGTGTGAGGGCTGGGCTGGCAGGGGCATGACAGATCTAACTGATCCTGATGACAGGTATCAGTAGATCCTGGTCATGCCCACTGACAGAACAGAGAACCACTGTGTTTACATTGGTGGTTTCCCGTTATTCTTCTGCATTAGGCAATCGCGGGTCGCCGGCCACACTCACGCAGCGTGCGGCAGGCACGAGAGCGCACCCCCTGAGGCGCGCGCCCACCAACTGCGGCTGCGCAAATCACTGTTTATAGATGGCAATTCACGCAGCGGAGCCAATCTGACGCAGTAAATGTAGGCGACACGGTCGGCAACTGATTAAGAAAAGCATCCCCACAACAAGATGTTGCCACCACCATGTTTCACGGTGGGGATGGTGTGTTCAGGATGATGTACAGTGTTAGTTTTCCGCCACACATAGCCTTTTGCTTTTAGGCCAAAAAGTTCAAGTTGTGGTCTCATCTGACCAGAGCACCTTCTTCTAC
The DNA here is from genome assembly GCA_018402905.1 of Glandirana rugosa. Classification (NCBI taxonomy): domain Eukaryota; kingdom Metazoa; phylum Chordata; class Amphibia; order Anura; family Ranidae; genus Glandirana; species Glandirana rugosa. The sequence continues at coordinate 100,371 of BLSH010106279.1, forward strand.
ATATCTTTCAACAATGGCTTTCTTCTTGCCACTCTTCCATAAAAGACGGATTTGTGGAGAGCACGACTAATAGTTGTCCTGTGGACAGATTCTCCCACCTGAGCTGTGGATCTCTGCAGCTCCACCAGAGTTACCATGGGGCCTCTTGGCTGCTTCTCTGATTAATTCTCTCCTTGCCCGGCCGGTCAGTTTAGATGGACGGCCATGTCTTGGTAGGTTTGCAGTTGTGCCATACTCTTTCCATTTTTGGATGATGGATTGAACAGCGCTCTGTGAGACGTTCAAAGCTTGGGGTATTTTTTTATAACCTAACCCTGCTTTAAACTTCTCCACAACTTTATCCCTGACCTGTCTGGTGTGTTCCATGGCCTTCGTGATGCTGTTTGTTCACTAAGATTCTCTAACAAACCTCTGAGGGCTTCAAAGGACAGCTGTATTTATGCTGAGATTAAATTACACACAGGTGGACTCTATTTACTAATTAGGTGACTTCTGAAGGCAATTGGTTCCACTAGCTTTTAGTTAGGGGTATCAGAGTAAAGGGGGTTGAATACAAATCTACCCCACACTTTTCACATATTTATTTGTAAAAAATGTTGAAAACCATTTATCATTTGTGTTTCACATAAAATCCCAATAAAACACATTTAAGCTTTAGGTTGTAACATGACAAAATGTGCAAAATTTCAAGGGGTATGAATACTTTAAAGGCACTGTATATGCAGTAAAGCATGCTTGTTACACTCACTGTGGAACCTAAGGGGTTAATGCTCTGCACTGTGTAAAAAGGCTGTTTGATCCTGTCTTCTGTGATCCTCCCCTTCTTACACTGTGCAATCCATCTCCTGATAGAACAGAGCCTTTGGAGTCACTCTGCACATGCTCAGTTTGGTGTGTATTGCTAGAGCGTTTTTTTCTTGGGAGGCTGCATGTGATCAGCACAGGGCCAATTAGCACTGTTCAGACAATGGGTCAGGGGTCCTGGGGCCTCATAGGACAATCAGGGGAGAATGATAACACCTCCTACAGCTTTAACCAAGCAGTGCTAGAAGTCACAAGACTGCTATATACTGCTGATGAGAAAAGGTATATTATCAGTTTATATTTACTAAAATGGAGTTTGGCTTTAATTGGTAGTGTATCCATATCTGCTAATACATCTAACACTCCCCTCCCCAAAGACTGGTGATGCTGGTGCCCCATGAGCTCCTTCATCCAGAGTGGGGGCTCTAATACAGGAGGTGTGTTACTGGCCAGCTCACCAGGTGAAAACAGAGGGGGCAAAGCCAAAGAAAACAAATGCAGCCGCCACATCTAATGATTGGTAAATCAGCAATATATGACATTTTTTGGTTTTGGGATTAATACTGCTTCTTGAAGCTTGTTACAAGGTCAGCTATGTATGGAGCAATGCTACAGGAAAATAAAGGTAATCTAATAAATGCCCAATACTAAGTAGAATACTGTAAGACCAGCAGCATGCGCGTGCCTTGGTGTCCTTATGAAGACCTGGGCAGCCATAACAAACAATCCGGAGCGAGGACATGGATTGGAATCACAAGAATTCCAGACCTGAATAACAGCTCGTGGCCTCCCACTGCGAAACGTGTCAGAGAACGTGGCTTTCTGTTGGGGCTCCTGGCAATTCTGATGTACTATCCCCAAATCCCAATAAATGTATATTGAATGGATTTCACAAAAGTTATAGCGTCTACAAACTATGGCATATCTTACTTTATTTATTTTTTTACAACTAATGGCAGCGATCAAGCTAAAAATATGCACTGTCACTGTACTAATGACACTGGGGGTTAACATCAGGGGCTATCAAAGGGTTAAATGTGTTCCCTGGGAGTGTTTGCTAACTGTGAGGGTGGGGGAGGTGCTTTGACTGGGGGAAGGTAAAGATCAGTGTTCCAGCTTAGCAGAGACACAGGATCAGCACATTCCCCTCACACAGAACAGCAATCTCTCTCATCTCCTGAACGATCCGCGGGTGCCGGCGGACATTGCACCTGCCGGACCCCGTAAATCAGCTCCTGCTGTGTCCAATCACAGTAGGAGCGGGTTGCCGGCGGCATGCGCCCCAGACCCAGAAGTGTCAAATCACGTACTAGGCAAGTGATCTGGCACAAAGTGGCCTCCCTGCCGCAGTAAATGTACGTTGGGCAGTTGAAAAAGCTGAAGTTAGAAGCTGATTGGCTATCAATGTACAGATGCACCAGATGTTGACTGCTCCAGTTCTAGGCTCCGATTCCATTAGTGCAACTTGTCATGCGACTTTAGACACAATGTCGCATAACAAGTCACAGCCCATTGATTTCAATAGCACCCGTTCAAATCAGTGCGACTTTGAAAAAGGTGCCTGCACTATTTTGATGAGACACTTGATGTGACTTTGATCCAGTGTGTAAAGTTGCATTGTAAATCACGCAATCATGTGATAACACTGACCAGTGAGAGTCTGTTCTTTCTTCGGAGACAAAAGTAGTCAGCAAGGTCACATGACCACGTTAACCAATGGCCAGGAGTCCTTGCAAAGATTATGCTTCTATGCAGCTTCCAGAGCGGTGTACGGATGATTCAAGTGTGCGGAGAGGCACACCAGCGACCGCGGGGGGCACGGCAGCGGCGGTGGATGATGGCACACAAGGCAGATACGTGCACAGGGGACGGCGGCAGTGAGGAGGCTGTTAGGAGGGCCTTAAGCCTTGGTTCACACTGCGTGACTTGTCATGCGCCTTGAGAGTTCAAAGTTGCATAACAAGTCGCACCCCATTAATGGCAATGGAACCTTTCTAATCGGTGAGACTCAAGTCACTCAGACTTAGAAGTTTCCCGCACTACTTTTGGTGCAACTTCAACACGACTTGCATTGACTTCTGTTAAAGAAGTTGTATGCAAGCGGCTATGAAGACGTATGCAAGCGGCTATGAAGACGTATGCAAGCGGCTATGAAGACGTATGCAAGCGGCTATGAAGACGTATGCAAGGCGCGATGAAGACCTACGCAAGGCGCGATGAAGACCTACGGAAGGCACATAGAAGGCGTATGCAAGGGGCGATGAAGACCTACACAAGGCACATAGAAGGCATATGCAAGGCGCGATGAAGGCGTATGCAAGACGCATGCAAGGCGCGATGAAAGCGTATGCAAGGTGCGATGAAGGCATATGCGAGACTCGATGAAGATGTATGCGAGACGCGATGAAGACCTACGCGAGACGCGATGAAGACCTACGCGAGACGCGATGAAGACCTACGCGAGACGCGATGAAGACCTACGCGAGACGCGATGAAGACCTACGCAAGACGCGATGAAGACCTACGCAAGGTGCCATGAAGACGTATGCAAGACGCGATGAAGACCTACGCACGCCGAGGTGAAGACCTACGCAAGGGGCGATGAAGGCGTACGCAAGGGGCGATGAAGGCGTACGCAAGGGGCGATGAAGGCGTACGCAAGGGGCGATGAAGGCGTACGCAAGGGGCGATGAAGGCGTACGCAAGACGTGATGAAGACCTACGAAAGCCGCGCTGAAGACGTATGCAAGACGCGGTGAACGCGTATGCAAGATGCGATGAAGACACACAGAGATGTCAGAAGTCAAGGCATTGTGAACAAGGGCCAAAGGTGCCTGGTGCCAACAAAGAATGGGCTGACTAAAGCTCAGGTGCCAGGAGGCAATTTCTAGTCGCCACGCCGACCTGGCAACTGGGATTTGTTGAGCCCTGGTGTACACCTCTAGCCAATGCCTCTGCAGCTAAAGTGGCAGCTGTTAGGGGTGGTAAATGTGGCTCAACTACAGGGTTTTGCACCTCCCCCCTCCCAGTTAGCATGAGCAATCTCTTCGCCAGTCATGTGCTTAACAAACACGGCCCATTCAAGTAAATGGGGCCACTCAGCAAGCGCCTAACAACCGTGTGCGATGCAATATAGTAAATCCATCTACTGATGCGTCTCCCCCTCTTTCGCACAGCCTTGCCAAGTTGATAAATCTGGCTCAATGGCCACGACGACGACAAGGACTGTAAATATTTGTCCCACGCCTGTGAAGTGCTTTGCCGGTGACGCCCGGATATTAATCTCCTGCTGGAGGTTGGCAGTAATGTCGTAATTGAATGTCCCCGGTCTGTGCGCTCGGTCACTCTCCGTCTTCTACCACCCCCATGAGAAAATAAACCTCTTCCTCCAATTTCAGTGCCAGCCTCATAATAGCAGCACAGAGGACAATGCATCTTCCGCATTTACAGGGACTTGCCGCTCATTACTCAACGCTGCTGGTCTATAAATAAAGACTTATTTGTGTCTCTCCACACCTAAGAATAGAGCGCCGTCACTCCGGGGCACAGAAAACAGAGACAAGTCTTAAATAATAGGCAAGTTGGTCTAGGAAAGACACACAGATCACACGAGAGACTAATCCACACAGAGTGTTGCTATACTTTGGCTAACGGCATCCCATTGGAAGTCCCTCTCTGTTCCTAATACACAAGAAGCTTCATGGAGAAAATATTCCAGACTTTACATAATTCTACGCAATTCTACAAAAAAACAATGGGATCCTTGGTTTAGGCTGCATTCACACAGGGGCGCTAGCCAGCACTTTTAACCCATTTAACTCCTTGTGAGGGGGTTAAAATCGCACCGCTGCCGCCCGAATAACGGCACCAAAGCGCCGCTATAAAAAGCGATAAAGCGACACAAATTAGCGGTGTTTTACCGTTAATGCTCGGGCAGCCATGGTGTGAAAGGGGTCAAAATGTCCATTTATTTTCTGAATGTGTGGGCTCTAGAAACATGCAGATATGTCAATCCACTTTGTGATTCTACAATGCAGGGCTTGACAAATTCGCTTTGAATCTAGGAGCCAGCTAAAAAAGTTAGGAGACAGTTTTCTTTTTATCGTAGCGTGGGGTCGTCAGAGCCCCCTGGGGTAAGGCAAGTCATTTGCGCACTCCTAACCCCAACTCACAGCAGAGCAGCCAGTCAATAAGGGTCCTTTCACACGAGCGGATGGTTGGGGTCCGCCTGTCAGTTTTTCAGGTGGAACGAACGGACGCTCCATTGTCCTCTATGGAGCGAGGGATGTCAGCGGTGACATGTCCACTGACACCCGATCCGCTCCAATCCACCAAAAACAGACGGATGGAAACCCTATTTTCCATCCGTCTGGCGGATCGGATCGGATGAACACGGACAGACAGTCAGTGTTCATCCGATCCCCCATAGAGGAGAATGGAGCTGTGACAGGCCAGTCTCTGCACTCAGTGCAGAGACGGTCCTGTCATCCGCTGGCTCAGCGGGGATAAACAGATGGATCCTCGCTGAGCAGCAGAGCCCCTTTAAACGCTCGCTCCGCTTGTGTGAAAAGGGCCTAACTCCAAGGTAACACATCAGTGTTATAGGCTGGTCAGAAATGCCCCGTGCACACGATCCGAAAATTGGACGAAAAATCCCGCTTTCAAAGCGAACAATAATCAGATCGTTAGTACAGAGCTTTTGAAGAGCCGATCATGACAGTTCATCCAATATTATTTGATTGGACAAACATGAAAAATAGGATTTTATTAAGAACTTACCATAAAATCCTTTTCTCTGAGTTCATTGACAGACGCAGCCTCTATTCATGACATGTGGGGGTTATGTACCTTTTTACTAGGAGTAGACTAGGCAGAACGAAAGTTCAGAAAGCAAAGCTGGCCCCTCCCAGGGGGCCGTCCTTACTCATCACATAACCCCTCAGCCCTGCATAGCATATTAGTTCGTAACAAGCCGTAGAAACACAACGCCGAGGGGTGGGTGCTGCGTCAGTCAATGAACTCAGAGAAAAGGATTTTATGGTAAGTTCTTAATAAAATCCTATTTTCTCTTACGTTCATTGACAGATGCAGCCTCTATTCATGACACGTGGGGACGTCCCAAAGCGGCATCAAACAAGAGGGGTGGGCAAACAATAACAACTGTGCCCACAGAAAGATCTCGGGAGGCGCCTACACCGCCGCCTGTAAAACTTTGCGGACAAAAGCAGCATCCGTGGATGCTGACACATCAACTTTGTAAAATTTAACAAAGTGTGCACCGAGGCCCAAGTAGCCGCCTTGCACACCTGAGACACCGATGCTTGGTGTCTCCTGTCCCCCCCCCCCACCGCAACGCTAGTCACCCCCCCTCCACCACCAGGGGGAGGGGGGTGTCAGTCACCCATCCAGACAGGCGTAGCGGGTAGCCACCCAGTGCAGACCTTCCTCCCCCCAGACGGGGAGGGATGCTGCCGGCCAAGCGACCCCTGGAGCAGGCACAGCTTGGACGCTGAGTATGCAGGTGGGGCGTTTAACCCACCGGCCGCCCGCACGGATTGGGCAGGATGCGGCGGACCCCGCCAGCGATAAGGGTGGCTCGCATCCGTCGGCCGTGCTGGGGAGATGGCAGGACCTATGAGTATCCGCGTGGTCCCCAGCCGGCTACTTGATTGCAGTCTTCATCAGAAGGCTTGCGCAAAAAGCAGAAAAGATAAAGAAAAAAACTTTAGGGGAACCGCAGTTCCCAGCAGGGAAGCAGGTCTAACTACTTGCACTAGGCAGAAGAAAACTGATATGCTATGCAGGGCTGAGGGGTTACGTGCTGAGGACGGCCCCCTGGGAGGGGCCAGCTTTGCTTTCTGAACTTTCATTCTGCCAAGTCTACTCCTAGTAAAAGGTACATAAACCCCACATGTCATGAATAGAGGCTGCGTCTGTCAACGAACGTAAGAGAAATTTTCATTTAATCAGTACAGTTGTCGTCTGAGAATACAATACAAATACACTACAACACATGACATTACTACCGATTTTTTATTCTGTCACAGGAGAATTTTCGTGACTTTAGTAAACTCTTCCGATTCCATATGACATTAGCATGCAAAAAAAAAAAAAAAAAAACACGGACGAT
>BLSH010106279.1:130298-151735 GCA_018402905.1 Glandirana rugosa
CGGGTAGTCACGGTGGATGGCCACGGGTGTTAACGACGGATAGTCACGGGTAGTAACGGTGTATAGTCACGACGGATAGTCACGGGTATTAACGGCGGATAGTCGCTAGTAGTTACACTGATATGCAGCATTGATGGGCACTGATAGGCAGCACTGATATGCGGCAATGATGGGCACTGATAGGTGGCAATGATGGGCACTGACAGGTGGCACTTATAGGCGGCAATGATGGACACTGATAGGAGGCAATGATGAGCACTGATAGGTGGCAATGATGGGCACTGACAGGCAGCAATGATATGCGGCATTGATGATCGCTGATAGGCGGCAATTATGGGCACTGATAGGCAGCACTGATATGTGGCAATGATGGGCACTGATAGGCAGCAATTGTGGGCACCGGTAGGTGGCACTGATGGGCACTGATAGGCGGCAGTGAATGGCTCTGATAGGCGGCAATTGTGGGCACCAGTAGGTGGCACTGATAAGCGCCAGTGATGGGCACTGATATGTGGCAATGATGAGCACTGATAGGCGGCAATGATGGCCACTGATAGGCGGCAATTATGGGCACTGGTAGTTGGCACTGATATGTGGCAATGATGGACACTGATAGGTGACAATAGTGGGCACTGATGTGGCTGATGGGCATTGATGAGGTGACACTGTTAAGGTGGCACTGATAAACTGCACTAATGGGCATTGGTGAATAGGCACTAATGAGGCTGCACTGATAAGTTGGCATTGATAGGCAGCACTGATGGGCACTGATGCAGTGCACTGATGAGGCTGCACTGGTTGGAGCAGGGCCATCTTTAAGGCAGGGTAAAAGGGCAGCTGCCCTGGGCCCCATCATTGTTGTAGGGCCCAAAGCAGCTGCCTCATACTTGCCAACTATCCCAGTTTAGATTCCCTTGTCCCTTGAAGTATCCCGATATCTCAGTGTGAAGTCCTGTTACTAATGCTGGCCAGCTCTGCCCTATTGTTATGTACAGATGACTCACTTGCAGACCCTGTGTTTACATGTGAATAACCTGCATTGATATGTAAATAGCCACGGCATTAATATGTAAATAGCCGCGGACCGGCTGCATTGATATGTAAATAGAGATGGCATCCATATGTATGTCATGCCCCCCTGAGGTCATATCCACCATCACCTCTGCTGAATGCTGCCCACTGTGGAGGTAGAGGGGCATCAGCCTGTGTACTAACCTCTTGCAACCAATCAGTGAGCAGTAATAATGTGCAATAACCTTTAGCAACCAATTAGTGAGTGGTAAGTATGTCCAGCAACCTCTATCAACCAATTAGTGAGCAGTATTGAAGTACAGTAATCTCTAGCAACCAATCAACAAGCGGAAGTCATGTGCTGTAACCTCTAGCAAATCAGTCAGCAGCCAGTCAGTGAGCGGTAATGATATACTGTAACCTCTAGCAACCAATCGCTGCCTGATCTAATTCAGTATACTGCTATTTTTTTTTGTATGTTTCAGAGCAGGTGCAGAGTGAAATTACATGGAAGGAAGGAAGTTGAGTGCACCTGCTCAGCGTCATATCCAAAGGTTGTCTTTGGGAAATAGATGTATGAGTGCTGCCAGCATTGCTGCAGAGGTTGAAGGGGTGGGGGTCAGCCTGTCAGTGCTCAGACCATACGCCGCACACTGCATCAAATTGGTCTGCATGGCTGTTGTCCCAGAAGGAAGCCTCTTCTAAAGAAGAAGCACAAGAAAGCCCGCAAACAGTTTGCTGAAGACAAGCGGTCTAAGGACATGGATTACTGGAACCATGTCCTGTTGTCTGATGAGACCGAGATAAACGTATTTGGTTCAGATGATGTCAAGCGTGTGTGGCAGCAACCAGGTGAGGAATACAAAGACAAGTGTGTCTTGTCTACAGTCAAGCATGGTGATGGGAGTGTCATGGTCTGGGGCTGCATGAGTACTGCTGGCACTGGGGAGCTACAGTTCATTGAAGGAACCATGAATGCCAACATGTAATTTGACATACCGAAGCAGAGCATGACCCCTTCCCTTGGGATACTGGGCCGCAGCACAGTGTTCCAACATGATAACGACCCCAAACACACCTCCAAGATGACCACTGCTTTGCTAAAGAAGCTAAAGATAAAGGTGATGGACTTGGCCAAGCATGTCTCCAGACCTAAACCCTATTGAGCATCTGTGGGGCATCCTTAAATGGAAGGTGGAGGAGCGCAAGGTCTCTAACATCCACCAGCTCCCTTATAAAGTAAAGAAGGATCCGGAAGGCCGCACTCCTGATGATTATTCTTTATTCTTATAGGGTATCCATGCAGTACATGCAGATGCAGCAATGCAAGCTAACACATTTCGCAACACTTCTCTACAGGTGCTTACTCATATCTCAACAACAGCAATATTCAATGTGTATATATATATAGAAAAAGTCCACAAAAGTCCAAAACCATAACCAATCAACGTGAAGAAACACAATAGTCTTCAATTGAAGACAGGTGTACACTAGAGCTTGGATGGGTTAACTCCGGCAGAGGGCTTTGCAGCCCTGTGAAAGTGAGATAATCAGACAATCTGCATCTAGATGGTTAAATTTTGGGCAGTTGAAGTAAATGTAGAAAGGTTAGAATTTCAATCCCTCTGTGGGAATCGTCCCAAGCCAAGTCGGTGTCGCCTGGACCGTAGAAGACACATGAGAGATTGAATTAAAATTGTGTATAATATATTTCTAAAATTAAATAATAAAATTGAGAACAATTGAGAAAAAGTTGATTACATACATATCAAAACTGTGGCGGTTTAATTAAAACAATATAAAAGCTTATATATTGATGTTATATGGTTGCATTAGTCGTACCTGAATAGAGTAAAAAGTGGTGTGTTATTAACTTTATATTGAGGGTTGTCCCCACTCATTATTTTGTTGTTTATAAAACTAGTAACATACTATATAACCACATATTTAAGGAAACGACACATCTCATCAGTCCCTGCCACCCCCCTACACACATGCACCTGACAATGGATATACATCCAGGTTTGAGGATTGATTCCCACATTATTTCTTTATTACTTATGGATTGGATACTTACTATTACAACAGGAATAGAATGGGAATCCTGCCAAACCACAAATGTATAGAGAAAGTATTGGAAAAAGGGCGTGGGGGGCGTGGCCTGGATGCCGAGGGAGATGGCGGCTTGATTCTCCAGCTCTGCTGCACCGTACTCCCTTCCCGGCTTGTATACGAGCACTAGGGCTTCAACAATGGGCAAGGCACAAGGGGATCTCTCCCCCACCCGTTCCCGCTCACCCAGGGCACACTCTTCCGAGGCAGATGCCTCCATAGCGGAGATATTCCGCACTAGACCCCGCGAGAAGAGGCCGGAAACACAGGCCCCAGGGGAGCCAGCACGGCATGTGAGCCGCAGCCCAGAGAGAGGAGAGACTACAGGCGCGTCACACAACCCGCACCGATCCGAGGTACACCGATCCGAGGAGCAACCATACCAACCGGTCAGTATTGCAGACCTACATGCCATTGCCAAAGACATTAAAGCAACCTTTACAGCAGTAATAGCTGACCTAAGGAGCGACTTCCACAGCATGGTGACCAGATTAGAAGACATTGAAGACATCTCTGCACGCCATGACAGTGACATACATAGTGCAAAGCAAACCATAGACTCGCATACCTTACACCTTAGGGCCATGCGACGCCATTTAGAAGATCTGGAGAATCGCAGTCACAGGCATAATATTAGAATTAGAAACCTGCCTGAAACATTCGATAATGATCAACTACTACCGTCACTGTTGGCCATATTCAATGATCTTCTTGGCAGACCCCTAGAAACCCCAGTGGATATGGAAAGATACCACAGAGCGCTCAAACCCAGGGGTAGGGATAATGAGCCACCCAGAGACATAATATGTAACATAGTGAATTTTCAACTGAAAGAAGAAATATTACGTAACGCCAGACTCAGAAATCGCATATTATATCAGGGCCATGAAATAAAGCTTTTTCAGGATCTCTCACAAATAACTTTACAACAACGCAGAGACATTCGCCCCCTGCTGGATGTTCTAAGAGAAAGAAATATAGCTTATAGATGGAAATTTCCATTCTGCCTTTCTGCAGGACCTCCTAGTCGCCCTGTACTCCTGAAAGTGCCAGAAGACCTGTCAACCTTTTGCGACAAGCTCAATATCCCCCACATGGAGCTACCGAATTGGTACTCTGACTTACGCCCCATTCACCAGGACCACTTACAAGAAGAACCCATGGAACTCCCGCTACTCGATGAGGCCCACTCACATAGGAGACGACGGCTATCTGCCAGATTTTCCCCTCCGCCAGCAAACAGACACCCCTCCAGAGAAGGAAGCATCACCTCCTCTGCAGCACACCGCAAACCTAGGAAGGATTAGATCTGGCCCCAACAATCTCAACATCCTGATCATCTTCACTGAAATCAGTGGTAACATCCGCCATCACCTCCTTAGACCTCAAGCCCTTTCTTTTCCTCACCCACCCTATCTGTAGCCATACATCTTAGTAGTGACTTTTACCGCATGGCAGCCCTGTTAACTTTTTAATACATGCCAATCAATCTAAGGAGAAGTAACTGCTTAAAACACACCCAACGAGCTGAATGGTAGGAGACCCACACGCTTTATGTTCCCTTACCAGCACAAAAGTCTTTACAAGACACTCTTCTTCACACCCTTAACATCACCAGACAACCAAAATATTGCTTTACTCCAGACGACAATCTCGCAGGAAAATTACCAATCTGGCTACCAAGACTACATCCTTTTACAAGTGGCAACAAGGAGTAACACACTCTGTGTTATGAGATACCACCCACCTTGATGACAGGAAAAAGGGCATAGAATCGGACCGCCGTGAAGTCATAAAGCTACAGAGGCCACAAAGGTCACAAAAACCGGAGGGACTGCAAAAGAGAGGGATGGATTCAATCATAAAAGTGGGAAACGTCCAACTCAAAATTCTATCCATTCGGCTTTCTCGTGAAAATCCAATATACCTCTCTTTTGCAAAGTATTTTAAACGTATCCCCCCCCCCCCCTTAGGGGTGAAGCCACTTTCTCAAAGGCTTGTATAACGAGGCTCGACGGATCTTTATGGTGGACATCCTTCCAATGTCTAGCCACATTGGTTTCATGTTCTTTTTCTATGTCTCTAAGATGGTCATTTAGTCGGTCTCGAAGTCTATGAGTTGTGCGACCCACGTACTGTATATTACATATTGTACATGTAATTATATAGACTACAAATTTTGTACTACAGTTAATAAAAGTACGTGAAGTAAGGGTTTTGTTGTTAGTACTGGACTTGTTCATGTCTCCCCTTAATAAGTGGGCACAACAAGGACACCCCCTAAGGCCACAACGAAAATTGCCTTTGACGTGCAACCAGTGTGGTTTTGGCTTGGAGACAAAGTGGCACCTAGAGATGGAGCTCTCCGGGACACAGTTCTTATTCCCTTGGACAAAACCTGTGCAGACTTTGTATCCTTGTATAGTACAGGCAAATATTTTGTAACAATGTTTCTAACTTGATTGAAGTCTGCACTATAGGGGGTAGAAAAAAAACAGAATCCCACTTGATGCAGGAATTTTGTCTTTTTGATGTTTGGAGTTTAAGAGTTTGTCCCGTGGGGTCCTATCTGCAATATCTATAGCTTTATTAATCACCGATGCGGGATAACCTTTCTCCAAAAACCTTTCGGACATGGCCAGCTTCTCGTGTTCGAAATCTGCAGAATTGCTGCAGATACTTTTCAAGCGTAAGAAGTGGCCAATCGGTATGCACCTCAAACATGTTTAGGATGACCAGAGTCCGCCCTCAAAATAGAGTTCCCTACAGTGGATTTCCTATATAAACTAGAATCTACTCTTCCATCTTTACCTGGTAATATGATGTCCAAAAAAGCTATGAACGTATTTTAATAGCAATCAGTGAACTTGAGGTTGAGTGAGTTGTCATTCATATGTTCAATCCAACTTTCAAGCACAATTTCTCGTTGAGATACGATAAATAACAGGTCATCTATCCACCAGCTCTGTGATGTCGTCATGAAGGAGTGGAAGAGGACTCCAGTGGCAACCTGTAAAGCTCTGGTGAACTCCATGCCCCAGAGGGTTAAGGCAGTGCTGGAAAATAATGGCGGCTATACAAAATATTGAGACTTCGGGCCCAATTTGGACATTTTCACTTAGGGGTGTACTCACTTTTGTTGCCAACAATTTAGACATTAATGGCTGTGTGTTGAGTTATTTTGAGGGGACAGCAAATTTACACTGTTATACAAGCTGTACACTTACTACTTTACATTGTAGCAAAGTGTCATTTCTTCAATGTTATCACATGAAAAGATATAATAAAATATTTACAGAAATGTGAGGGGTGTACTCATTTTTGTGAGATACTGTATATATATATATATATATATATATATTTATATATAAATATAATGTACTGATTATGTACTGAAGTCCAGTGCATATGTTGCCTAAATTGTCTATGGACAGATGCATTGTACCATAAGGTTGCTTCCTTTCATAATATTTGTGATTTGGCACCAGTCATTTTTGTCTTCTTGCTGTTAACTGCTACTACATTGACCGCCCTGTGTCCTGTGTCTCATGCCAAGCAGCTGCCCTGCTTCATGATGAAAACAAGGGATCGCTTGCTTGTCACCTGCACCCATTGACAGAACACCCTGCATTTTTTCAATGACTAGAAAGCATTCTCTGATTGGATGAGGTGAAGATTGTAGCATCGTCGCTCACCTCTCCACCTCATCTGAATATGTGCCAAATATCCAGAATGGGACTCTGTTCAGTACACATGCAGAGGACCCTTTGGCGCAAATGTTGGTCTGCTCAGCATCAGTGCAAGAAATATCTCTTGCGTATGCACTTTGATTGTGAATGCCTCTTTGGTGAATACCTAGACATTTGCCCCAGTAAAAGAAAATTAAACCTCAATCTAGGAATCCCTTTATTGCTTGCTGGGGATAACAAAAAGATCCCTTTGTTTCTCCCAGGTCTACAAGGCAAAGCCTGGAATTCAGTTCTGCTGAAAGTCCTGGACCCCCAAGTCCTCAAACATTCACAAACAGGTCCTCCTTGCCATCTGGTCCCAAGACACTTCAGACCTCTGGGTCCAGAACATTGTAACCAGAGGCTACAAGGTGGAATTTCAATCTTGGCCTCCACCCCACTTCATGTTGTCCAACTTGCTTGCATCCCTGCAAAGACTGGTGGACCCCCACACTGTTCTAGTACAGCTCCACTCTCTATGGGTCATAGCCATTGTTCCTGAAAGGGAACAGTTCCAGAGGTTTTATCTAAACCTATTCACCACTCTCAAAGCTAAAGGGAACAAAGCCAAAGTAAACACCTTTCTCTGGGTTGATTATTGCTTCCTCCATCCATCCTCCATCTGTGGACATCAAGGATGCCCATTTGCATGTCCCCCTTTTCCCAGTGCTTTAACGCTATCTGTGTTTTGCAGTGAGCAGGCAACATTACTATTTTTTGCCCTTCCCCTGGGTCTGTCTATGGCACCTAGGTGCTAGCCCCTATTTTTGCTCTGCTTCCCTCACAGGGCATTTCCATAGCAGGATATTTGGAGGAATGTCTTCTGAGAGAACAGACTTTACTCTCCAGACCCTACAGAGGTTCAGGTGGGTCCTAATCAAAACTCAGCGCTGGAACCTTTTTATCACTTGGAGTACCTAGACCTGGTCTTAGATATGGCCATGTTCAAGGTTTTCCTTAACAGCTTGGAAATCAACTTCTCACAAAGTCTGCCATCGTACCCAGAATAAAGTTAATGTATGAAAGACCGCGCTGGACTGGAACCCTTGGTTAGGGATATGTATATTTGAAGTTGCGGGTAGGTGCCCGACTCCCAATGTCTCTGGTTGGCAGGGTATGGGAACTCTGATGGTGGGCCCTCTTGCGGGGCCTGGGCTGCTACCCCTGGAAATGGCTGGAAACGTTGTTTCACATTAGCAGTCAGAGTGTTAGTTAAAAGTAGCGCCCAAATGTATAGGTAAAAATAGGTACAATTTTATTTGGTAGGGATAAAAGCAATAAATTGGAGCCAATGTGTTTCGGGGGACCAACAGACTCCCCCTTCTTCAGGGCTAATAGAGACGGAGACAAAACAAAAATTGTGCACGTATAGTATGTATACATTGATCCATCAATCCACATACTATTTCTATAAAAGTTTCTATAAAGAATATTAAAAGCATTAAGAGCAATGGTGAAATTGATATTTCTAAACTAGTTGGAAATTAAAAATGCATAAAAAAATATATATATTTTTTAAAAAACATGAGACTTGGGTATATAGTTGCAAACTCTCTTGAATTGAATGATTTTAACATAATTTACTCCAATTTTTGAAATTTTTTTAATTTGAATTTGAATTTTTCCTATGCACTTTTCAAAAATTTAAAAAATTGGAGTAAATTATGTTAAAATCATTCAATTGTAGAGAGGTTGCAACTATATACCCAAGTTTCGTGTTTTTTAAAAAATATATACATTTTTTATGCATTTTTAATTTCCAACTAGTTTAGAAATATAATACAATATGTGCACAATTTTTTTGTCTCCGTCTCTGAAGAAGGGGGAGTCTGTTGGTGCCCCGAAACGCGTTGTATCCAATTTATTACGTCCATCCCTACCAAATAAAATTGTACCTATTTTTGGGCACTCCTTTTATCTCACCCTCTGATTGTACCCAGAAAGCCTATTTCTCATGGTATGAAGCAAAAAAATAATTTCTCAAAAGGTGCTTTGTGAAATAAATCCACGAAGCTGTCACAGTCCTGGTGGTGGAGTCTGTCTTGTGCAGGGAACAACCGCTCTTGCACACCCGATTCAAGGACCCCTGGTAGAGCAGACAGGGAATCCAAGAGTGCGGGATGGCACGAGGGCTGGATGGTCACTGGTGATGGTGTGATGATCCAGATGGTCGTGCAGATCAGAGGGATGGTCGTGCAGGCTGGGTCCACAACGGGCTGGCTGTGTAGTACAGATGGGTCAGGAAGAAGAATGGTCAAGTTCAAGCAAGGTTTGTTATCAGGCAGGCAGCAGAAGTACAAAAGGGAGCAGACAATCGGATGGTCATGGAAGCCAGGGTCGGTGCAGGCAGCGAAACAGCAGGTCAGGTCAGGCCGGGTCAACAGGAAGCAAACAGCAATACAGGAACAATACTGGGGCTCACAGGTCACAGACGCTGTAGAATGGACAGCACTTGCTGCTGGGACCAGGGGATTCAAATACAGCCGTTTGGTGCCGTTTCTGGTGCGTGCGCGCACACGGGAATGCGCGGGCGTGTGCACGGACGCGCGCGTACGGGCGCAGGCACGCTCACCACCACGGATAGGGCCAGGAAGCCCAAAACATCCGGACTGAGTACTTTTCCTAACAGAAGCAGAGTCTTTTCTTCATTCTGGTCAGGATCAACATATGGCCTTGACTTGACTGACCATCTAATCTTGAGCCTAGCGGTTCTTTTTTCAAAGACTACTTCCCTTTCACTCCTTTGTGAAGCCCTTCATACAGGGTGTCGCTCACCTTATTCCATCTATATGTCCCCCAAGCAACAGTGCAGGAGCTCAACCTGGTTTTCTCAGTTCTTCAGATACCACCCTTTGAACTCATTAGGGATGCTCCTTTATCTTCTAATTAGGTTGCCTTCCTCTTTGCCATCACCTGTGAGGCAAGTTTCTGAGTTGGCTGCCTTAACCTGTAAAGAATTATTGTCTTTCACAGAGACAAAGTTGTCTTGAAGCCTTAAGCCTGGTACATTCACATGGCCCAGGGCCATATATTGGCCGGTTCAACAGAAACCAGTCGACATTTGGCCTGTGTGTACGGCAGCCTGTCCGATAGAAGCTGACCAGTGGACTCATCGGGCTTCTTCCTGCAGCTCTAGCAGTACAAGTGTAACAGGATCAGTAATTGGCCAAGTGATTAGACAGAGATTAGTTGGAACTTGCAGTTTACTAAACAAGTGCAAAGTAGAATCAATAATGCAAGACAGGGTCAGCATGGCAGAAAGTAAGAGAGTAATAAAAAACAGAATATGGATCTACACGTAGACTCTTCACAGCAATGTCTCCGTGAATCAATCAAGGTAACATGTGGTTGCATGGTATGGTCTATATAAGACAACCTTTCTCAACCAGAGTTTCTTCAGAGGTTGTTAAGGGTTCCTTAAGCAATGAGCAATAACTTAAACATCCTAACCTATACCAATCATCATTTCAGCAGGCTGTAATTGGAGTATTCTTCCCACTGACCACTAACGCAACAACCTTTCTTGCAACTGACAACCAATGTACCCCACTGTGCACCAATGCAAAGGAAGGGTCCTTCTCCATTGACTAATCTAATGCACATTGTTACTTACCACCAATGTAAAAGGGCATTGACCATCAATGTGAAGGAGCACTACAAATTTGACAACCTGCATTTATTTTCTGGCATTATTATAATTTGTTTAATTTCATTGTTATTACTGCAAATCATTTTGTTGTTTAGAGATGCCCTGGGTGTCAAACATGCTTAGTATGTCACATTTCTTATTCTTTTAATCATTCTTGTGTGCACAACATAATGTTCATACCACTATTATAGCTCAATATTTGCAGGGGTTCCCTGAGACCTTATAGTTATTCAAAGGGTTCCTGCTGTTAAAAAAGTTGAGAATGGCTGCTCTATAACTACAGTGAATTGTGGATGGTGGTACCAAAACCTAGATAATATAGATGATAAAAATAATTTCTTTATTATACATAGATATAAAAAAAGAGCACGCAAATACTGCTGGATAGTTAAAACCAACAAGGAATATCCAAGTAGAATTTCATATGCATTTTACAATTGCTCTTCGCTCGACATGTTTCACCAAATAGGCTTCTTCAGGAGCTTCAAAGCACTACATATTGCCACAATAGAATATAATTAGACAGCAATCACAGGAAGCCGCTTGAGCCCATACACCCTCCAGGCAGACCCCACAGATATTAGTGAGCCACAGGGGCCACGCCATCTGCAGGAGCTGAGGGGTCCCAGCATGTTTATATCCCGATGACCATTGGTGTTTCAAGTTGTGGTCCATACCCCCGGACTCTTCATCTCTCTCCTTGCAGTCCACTTGGTGTTTTCAGCCTGTGGAATAATTGAATGAAAAGCCCCTGCTTTATATTGCTCCCCCATGGTTCATTGATATCTGTGGAATCAGCCTGGAGAATGTATGGGTTCAAGCGGCTTTCTATGGTCGCTGTCTTATTACATTCTTGGATATCTTTGTTGTGGCAATATGGAGTGCTTTGAAGCTCCTGAAGAAGCCTATTTAGCGAAACGTGTTGAGCAAAGAGCAATTGTGTGCTGCATATGAAATTCTACTTATATATTCCTTGTTGGTTATAATTATATTAGCAGTATTTGCATGCTGTTTTTTTATGTCTATGCATAATATTATTTTTTATCATATACTCAGGGGCGTAACGATAGGGGTTGCAGGGGTTGCAATTGCAACCGGGCCCCATGGTCCAGGGGGCCCATGTGCCTCCCTTGTACACCTGAATAGGAGGGATGGCGGGGGTGGCATTTAGAGGACCCAATCTCCTCCATTTTCCTCTATCCAGTTTACTTGTCTTCTGCTGTTCCCAGGGCCCCTGTGTGCTTTCCTGGTCCCCCTGGGGCCTGCTGCAGAACTTGTGAAAGGGCCCCACTGCAGTACCATAATAAAGGGACCCACGATGGGAGTAAAGGGCCCCAGGATCAGTGGGAAGAGGGAAGGGCCCTGGCCAGGGGTCAGGGGGCCCTTCATAATTTCTTGCACCGGGGCCCTGAAGGTTCTAGTTACGCCTCTGCATATACTGTATGTATTTTGGCACCCTTAAAGTCCCACCATCCACAATCTAATATTATATGCGTTATAGGGATGCAGGTGCCCTTGATTCCCAGGTCTATTGGTACATTTAATGCTGTATAACTACAGAGAGTCTAGCTGGGAATCACTGAAATAGAGTGAGTTTGGGGGCATGCACCCACACCTACACCTACTGTATGTCATATGGGGGCACAGTGGTTGTGTCCATGCAGCAGCCTTAGGTGAAGGTCTTTTTATCTTAATCTTACCTATGCTGTATTATCACTTACTGCAATGAAAAGCGCTCAATAAATGGAGGACAGGTAAATGAATAAAAGATTCACCTCCTCCATTCATAGATCACGCTTCATTGGGGTAAGCCATAATACAGCTTCTATGAATGGAGGAAGGGGTGGAAAGGGCAGACATAGTTGGTATTCTTGACGAGTGCCTATGACAGGCCCAGTGGCTCATATTAGCACTATTGCAGGGGTATGGGAGGAGGCTGCACTAGGATTGCCACTTTTTCTTCAAACTAAAGCCGAACACTTTAGCGGTGCACAGCAAAAAAAATGTTTTATTAGTATACAATATGGGATTGTAACAGACCTGGGACACCTTTTGGCGCTCCAAAGAGAATATTAATGCAGCGCGCATAGTGCCCCGTCACCCTCCTATCAGGCCCTGTTCCGAGCCACATTCCTATCTGACTAATATGTCCGGGTTTCAGGCAGACTGAAACCCGGACACATGATTCAAAACCCGGACTGTCCAGGTGAATCCCGGACAGGCGGCAACCCTAGGCAGCAGAGGTCTGAAGATTTAATGAAGAGAGAAGTCACCAATACAAGGCACACTTCTCCTTCAATGTAAGTATCATCTTTTGTAATGATTCAAAACATTTATTCAACTTAAGCTTTAAAGTGATCCAAACTAATAACAAGAGGAAATAAAAAAATGGTCGCATGCACAATTAGGTTTTATTTTTACAGTGCTGAACAAAGGCTGAATTGTAACCCAGTGACAGGGTCTCTTCAAGCACTGCTACTTTTGGCCAGAAACTATTTTAGGCAATTTCGGCTGAAATGTTTGAAATTGGAGGTTAAACCTGGGTCATTCCAGCAACAAAACTATAAAATGACTAATCTTTATGCTGTGCATAATTCCTTAAGAAGTGAGAAACAAAGATGTACTGAATACCGAGAATCCTGAAGATACACGAACTGTTCCACCACATGAGTGAGATGACCATGTCAATAGCCTATAAAATGTATATGTTTGTTGTGTTCTATTGCTGTACTATACTTAGGCGAGAAAAATTGTGTGAAGAGGAATTTCCCTAGTCAACTGATTGAAAGTCACATGAAAGAATAAATATATATATATCAGTATATTAGTTTCTTAACCACTTCAGCCCCGGAAGGATTTCACACATTAGGACCAGAGCACTTTTTGCGATTCGGCACTGCGTCGCTTTAACTGACAATTGCGTGATCGTGTGACATTGTACCCAAAAAAAAAATTGCGTCCTTTTTTTCCAACAAATAGAGCTTTCTTTTGGTGGTATTTGATCCCCTTTGCTTCATTTATGATCGCCGCTATAAACAAAAGAAGAGCGACAATTTTGCAAAAAACTCCAAATTTCTTACTTTTTGCTAAAATACAAATCCAAAAAAAAAAATATATAAAAAAACATTTTTTTTCATCGGTTTTGGCCGCTCACAGTGCGGCATCTCGCAGCCACTGTCATATAATGGCGGTTTGCGATGTCGTGCCAACTTGCCGCCGTTAGTCTGCGGTCGGCAGTTGGCAAGTGGTTAATCACACATTAAAGCTGAGTTCCAATTATAGATTTATTTGCATAGTTACTAATGTAAATATGCATATGCCATACCTATAGGAGCACTGTGGAAGCTGGAGATCACTGTAATAGCCACTGATGAAATGAATAGTGCACTTCCTCGCTGCCTTTCTACAGACTGGGGAATCCAAAGTACTATAGCATAAAAAAAACAGAAGGCGCATGGGCCTAGTGCATTATCCTCCAACAAAGGGTTTATTCATATACAAAAGTTGGTAATATACTCACAAACAAAGACTTGAGTAAAAGCATGTAAAGTATTTCGTTCACATGGGTCCATATAACCGTCCACATCAAATGGGACTGTTCTTGTAGAGGTAACGGCTAACGCGTTTCAAGTGGTTACTCTTCTTCAGAGCCTGACAAACATGTCTAGCTTGCCTGCATATACAATATCTCACAAAAGTGAGTACACCCCTCACATTTTTGTAATTATTTTATTCTATCTTTTCATGTGACAACAATGAAGAAATGACACTTTGCTACAATGTAAAATAGTGAGTGTACAGCTTGTATAACAGTGTAAATTTGCTGTCCCCTCAAAATAACTCAACACACAGCCATTAATGTCTAAACCGCTGGCAACAAAAGTGAGTACACCCCTAAGTGAAAATGTCCAAATTGGGCCCAAAGTGTCATTATTTTGTGTGGCCACCATTATTTTCCAGCACTGCCTTAACCCTCTTGGGCATGGAGTTCACCAGAGCTTCACAGATTGCCACTGGGGTCCTCTTCCACTCCTCCATGACGACCTCCCAGAGCTGGTGGATGTTAGAGACCTTGCGCTCCTCCACCTTCCTTTTGAGGATGCCCCACAGATGCTCAGTAGTAAATCCTATTGAGCATCTGTGGGGCATCCTCAAAAGGAAGGTGGAGGAGCGCATGTCTGGAGACATGCTTGGCCACTCATTCACCTTTACCCTCAGCTTCTTTAGCAAGGCAATGGTCGTCTTGGAGGTGTGTTTATCATCGTTATCATGTTGGAATACTGCCCTGCGGCCCAGTCTGCAAAGGGAGGGGATCATGCTCTGCTTCAGTATGTCACACTACATGTTGCCATTCATGGTTCACCCAATGAACTGTAGGTCCCAGTGCCAGCAGCACTCATGCAGCCCCAGACCATGACACTCCCACCACCATGCTTGACTGTAGGCAAGACACACTTGTCTTTGTACTCCTCACCTGGTTGCCGCCACACACGCTTGACACCATCTGAACCAAATAAGTTTATCTTGGTCTCATCAGACCACAGGACATGGTTCCAGTAATCCATGTCCTTAGTCTGCTTGTCAGCAAACTGTTTGCAGGCTTTCTTGTGCATCATCTTTAGAAGAGGCTTCTTTCTGGGACAACAGCCATGCAGACCAATTTGACAGGCTGACCCCCCACCCCTTCAACCTCTGCAGCAATCCTGGCAGCACTCATACATCTATTTCCCAAAGACAACCTCTGGACTCTTTGGTCAACCATGGCGAGGCGCTGTTCTGAGTGGAACCTGTTCTGTTAAACTGCTGTATGGTCTTGGCCACCGTGCTGCAGCTCAGTTTCAGGGTCTTGTTATAGCCTAGGCCATCTTTATGTAGAGCAACAACTCTTTTTTTTCAGATCCTCAGAGAGTTCTTTGCCATGAGGTGCCATGTTGAACTTCCAGTGAAAAGTATGAGAGAGCGAGAGCGATAACACCAAATTTAACACACCTGCTCCCCATTTCAGCAGTGCTTTTCTGCTGTTATAGCGGCATTATGGCGCCACTATGCAGGCGGGAGCACGGCGCTTTTAACTCTCCACAAGGGGCTAAAAGTGCAGGAACGGCGTGCTTCCGAGGCGGTGTACAGCCGCGTCGGAAGCGCTTGCCATTGATTTTAATGGCAGGAGCGGTGTATGCACCGCTCACCGCACCGCCCCAAAGATGCTGCCTACAGGACTTTTTGTAATGCCCTGCAAGCGTACAGTGTTTTCACACTGGGGTGGATGAGGGGTGTTTTTCAGGTGCTAAAAGGGAGCTATTTTTAGCGCAAAAGCGCCTGAAAATCTCCCCAGGGTGAAAGGGGTCTTAGGGGTGTATTCAGTTTTGTTGCCAGCGGTTTGGACATTAGTGGCTGTGTGTTGAGTTATTTTGAGGGGACAGCAACTCCACCAACCACAATACACCACAACTACATTAAAAACAGCAATGATATGCTAACTGGTTGCATATACATCTCTAAAACTCATACACTCAATAAATGTAACCACTTCTCAACCGAGCCTGTTTTTTGGGTTCATTGTTTACAAGTTAAAAGCATTTTTTTTTGCTGTAAAATTACTTAGAACCCCCAAACATTATATATATATTTTTTATAACACCCTAGAGAATAAAATGGCGGTCATTGCAAAACTTTATGTCACACCGTATTTGCACAGCGGTCTTCCAAGCGTACTTTTTTAAAAATAAATTCAGTTTTTCTAGTTAAAAAATTAGAAAACAGTAAAGTTGGGCGATTTTTTTGTCCATATTGTGAAAGATAATGTTACGCTGAGTAAAATGATACCCAACTTGTCATGCTTCAAAATTTCGTCCGCTCGCGAAATGGCGACAAACTTTCCAACTTAAAAATCTCCATTGGCGATGTTTAACCACTTGCCGACCGCCGATCGGCATCTGACGGCGGCAAAGTGGCTCTGTAAGGCGAAACGCCGTCATACGACGGCGGCCGCCAGATCGCGCACAGTGAGTCCGGGGAGGGCCAGGGAGCGGGTGCGGCGGCTTCGATTGCCGCCGGCCACCCGCGATGCCCCCCCCGGAGTGAAGGAACGGAGGTCCGTGTAAGTAAACACGGACCTCCGCTCTGTGTGAGGGGGAAGGGCTGTGATCACAGCCTTCCTGTATACGGAGGCTGTGACCACTTCCCTTCCCCAGCTAGGCAAGCCCCCATACAGTAAGAACACGCCCAGGGAACATAGTTGACCCTTAGAGCGCCCCCTGCAGGTTAACCCCTTCACTGCCAATGGCATTTACACAGTAATCAGTGCATTTTTATAGCACTGATCGCTGTATAAATGCCAATGGTCCCAAAAAAGTGTCAAAATGTTCCGACATGTCCGCTGAAATATCGCAGTACCGCTAAAAATCGCAGATCGCCGCCATTACTAGTAAAAAAAAAAGAAAAAGAATTCTCATCATCCGTAAACGCGACCACTTTTGCGCAAACCAATCAATAAATGCCGATTGCAAATTTTTTTTATCGCAAATATGAGGAAGAATATAAATCGGCCAAAAACGGTGAAAAAAAATGTTTTTTTATATTTTTTTTTGGATTTGTATTTTAGCAAAAAGTAAGAAATTAGTTTTTTTTTTCAAAATTGTCGCTCTTCTTTTGTTTATAGCGGCGATCAGAAATGACGCAGAGGTGATCAAATACCACCAAAAGAAAGCTCTGTTTGTGGGAAAAAAAGGACGCAAATTTTGTTTGGGTACAACGTCGCACGACCGCGCAATTGTCAGTTAAAGCGACGCAGCGCCGAATCGCAAAAAGGGCTCCGGTCCTAAAGCTGGAAATCCTTCCGGTCCTTAAGTGGTTAAAAAATTCTACAGGTTAGCAGTTTTGCATTACAGAGGAGGTCTAGTGCTATTGCTCTTGCTCTAACGATCACGGCGATACCTCACATGTGTGGTTTGAACAGCGGTTTCATATGTGGGCGGGACTTACGTATGCTTTCGCTTCTGCGCGCAAGCTCGGCGGGACGGAGCGCT
This sequence comes from Glandirana rugosa, assembly GCA_018402905.1. NCBI lineage: Eukaryota > Metazoa > Chordata > Amphibia > Anura > Ranidae > Glandirana > Glandirana rugosa. Next base: position 147,824 of record BLSH010106279.1, read on the forward strand.
TTACATTTTTTTTTTTTAATTATTTATTTTGCTTTTGACTTTTTATTTTTATACTGTTATTTTAAAAAAAAATATTGATCACTTTTATTCCTATTACAAGAAATGTAAACATTCCTTGTAATAGAAAAAAGCATGACAGGACCTCTTAAATATGAGATCTGGGGGTCAAAAAGGCCTTAAATCTCATATTTACAGTAAAATGCAAAAAAAAAAATTATTTGAAAAAAATGACAGCCCTAAAAAAAAAAATGGGCCCTTTAAGACCGTTGGGCGGAGGCGACGCGTGACGTCATTTCCGCCCTGCCGTACTATGGAGCCGAGTGAGCGGCTTCAGCCGCTCAGTCGGCTCACGGACACTGGGGGGGGTGGACCTGATCATCTCCACCGCTGCCGGCGGATCCGGTAAGCGGCGGAGATGATGGGAAAGCGGTGGGGGGGGGGGCACCTCTCCCGCCGCTGATAAAAGTGATCTCGCAGTGAATCTGCCGCTAAGACCACTTTTGCCATTTTCAGAATCGCTGGCTGAAAAAAACGGTATGCAGGCACCATTCAGATATCACCACTCAAACCCAAGGACGTCAATGTACGTCCTTGGTGGTTAAGTGGATATATATGGGTGACAAAGGAAAGAAACATGAAACCAATGCATGTTGGATGCCTGTCTGGGCTCACGTGCGGTTCCACAGCATAGTAGAATAAAATCAAATCAAGATGAGAATAAAAAGATAATAAAAGTAAGATATTATAAAAATGCTGTCCCTGATGGGAAATGCTGAAGAGAAAAGCATGAGTACATGTATAAAAAACAATATGTAAAATCTCCTATTATGAGAGCTGTCCAGGAGACCGGAGTTCTAATCCGGCACGTCCGCCGGCTAGGAGGAGACCTGAAGGAAGCCGGAGTCGGCTCCAATCCAGTCTCCTTCGTCAAATTCCGGAAGCGACGTCACTTCCGGTTTACTCGGCAGCTAACGGCGCCGGTTTTAAAAAAATGACAGTATTCAGAATCGCCGTAAAGGAGGAGGGATGAGGGGTCTTTTAGACCCCCCATCCCTCCATAAAGAGTACCTGTCACCATATATTACTATCACCAGGGATGTTTACATTCCTTGTGATAGCAATAAAAGTGATCAGTTTTTTTTTAAAGGAGCAGTGCTAAAAAAAAAAAAAAAAAATACATTTTAAAGCGCCACCATCCCCGCAAGCTCGTGCAGCAAAGAAAACGCATACATATGTCATTCCAGCATATGAAAATGTTGTTCAAACCACACATGTGAGGTATCGCCGCAATCGCCAGAGTGTGAGCAATAATTCTAGCAAAAGACCTCCTCTGCACCTCTAACCTGGTGACCATAAAAAAAAAAAATTTTAATGCGTCGCCTATGGAGATTTTTAAGTACCGGAGTTTGTCACCATTCCGAACTGTAACATGTATGGTATCAATTTACTCGGCGTAACATCCTTTTTCAAAATATACAAAAAAATTGGGCTAAATTTACTTTTGTCTTATTTTTTAACTCAAAAAAGTGAAATTTTTCCAAAAAAATAGTACTTGAGAGACCGCTGCGCAAATACCGTGTGACAAAAAGTATTGCAATGATCATCATTTTATTCCCTAGGGTGTTTGAAAAAAAATATATATAATGTTTGGGGGTTCTAATTCATTTTCTAGCAAAAAAAAATGTTTTTAACTTGTAAACTTGTAAATTTAAAAGAGCTAAGCAAAGACCATAAAGGCACACATAAAAGCAAAAAAGAAGGCCTTCGAAAAATACAAGGCGGAGGGGTCTCAGTCAGACTTTCATATCTATAAAACACGCAATAAGGAATGCAAAGTTGCAATCAGAGCAGCTAAGATTGAACATGAAAGACACATAGCTGAGGAGAGTAAAAAGAATCCCAAGAAATTCTTTAAGTATATAAATGGTAAGAGAGGGTGGGTCATATCATATTGGCCCCATAAGGAATGACGCAGGTAATCTGGATACAAATGATGGAGAAATGGCAAAGGTGTTAAACTCATTTTTCTCCTCAGTATTCACAAAGGAAATGGGGGGCTCAATTATGCAGAACAACAATGCTGGTCCTCAAGACAAGTCACATGAAACACCCTCATGGCTGACTGAGGATAAAATCAGGAATAGGCTAGAAAAACTGAATGCTAATAAGTCACCAGGCCCAGATGGCTTGCACCTGAGGGTCCTTAGGGAACTTAGCCAAGTTATAGGTATACCCTTGTACCTAATCTTTAAGAGCAGTTTTCTGACTGGTATGATACCAGCTGCTTGGAGGAAAGCCAATGTGGTGCCAATATATAAAAAAGGACCAAGACATTTCCCCGGGAACTACAGACCAGTGAGCTTAACATCAATAATATGCAAGTTCTTGGAGGGAATAATAAGAGATTATATATAAGACTATTGTAACGAGAATGGTATCATTAGCAGTAATCAACATGGTTTCATGAAAAATCGTTCTTGCCAAACCAATCTATTAACCTTCTATGAGGAGGTGAGCGGCCATCTAGATAAAGGAAGGCCTGTAGACGTGGTGTATCTGGATTTTGCAAAGGCATTTGATACAGTTCCCCATAAACGTTTACTGTACAAACTAAGGTCCCTTAAGATGGATCAAAGGGTGAGCACATGGATTGAAAACTGGCTGCAGGGGCGAGTCCAGAGGGTGGTGATAAATGGGGAGTACTCAGAATGGTCTGGTTTAGAAAGTGGGGTTCCCCAGGGTTCTGTCCTGGGACCAATCCTATTCAATTTATTCATAAATGATTTGGAGAACGGGGTGAAGAGCTCAATCTCAATATTTGCAGATGATACCAAGCTAAGCAGGGCAATAAATTCTCCACAGGATGTGGAAACATTGCAAGAAGATCTGAATAAATTAATGGGGTGGGCAGACAAGTGGCAAATGAGATTTAACGTAGAAAAATGTAAGGTAATGCATTTGGGTACCAAGAACAAGAAAGCAAACTACTCACTAGGGGGAGAGCCCCTGGGGGAATCGAGGATGGAAAAAGACCTAGGGGTCATAGTGGAGAACAGGCTCAGCAGTGGCATGCAATGCCAAGCTGCTGCATGCAAAGCTAACAAAGTATTGGCATGCATCAAGAAACGGATTAACTTCAGGGAAAAATCAATAATTCTCCCACTATACAAGTCTCTGGTGAGGCCGCACCTGGAGTATGCCATCCAGTTCTGGGCACCAATCCTCAGGAAGGACGTCCTGGTGTTGGAAAGGGTTCAGAGAAGGGCAGCAAAGCTAGTTAAGGGATTAGAGGACCTAAGTTATGAGGAAAGATTACAAGCACTAAACTTATTCTCTCTGGAGAAAAGACGCTTGAGAGGGGATATTATTTCAATGTACAAATACTATAGTGGCAAAACTATTCAGCGCAAGGGAAAACACGAAGATACACGGCCATTCACTGAGAATAAAAGAAAGGCGGTTTAACCTTAAGATGCGTAGGGGTTTCTTTACGGTAAGAGCAGTGAGAATGTGGAATTCTCTTCCAAAAACAGTGGTTTCTGCTGGTAGTATAGATACTTTCAAAAAACTATTAGATGCACACCTAAGGGACCACAACATTGGGGGATATACAAAGTAATACTGACATAAAAACACACACATGGGTTGGACTTGATGGACTGTGTCTTTTTCCAGCCTCACTGACTGATGTAACTATATGTAACAACTGCATTGTTTTATGCCAGACGTGAAATATTGTTAAGGTGGAAGGATGTGGAACCCCCCACTAGAGGGGCATGGACGCGAGCGGTGGATAAGGCATTGCCTCTATATAGAATTACCTACGAGAGTAGGAAATGTCCGCATAAATTTGACAGGATTTGGGCAGGGTGGATTGAAATGATAGAGAGTCCGGAGGTTTGATCTCCTCTG
>BLSH010106279.1:173326-207091 GCA_018402905.1 Glandirana rugosa
CTGGTCCCTCACTTAGTCCTCGAAACAGCAAAGTAACCAATCCTTCCCTGCATAAAATCTTTCCCCCAACTTCTCTGTCAAGAGCAATGGCACAACCATCCACCCATCCCCACATGTCAGGGTGCTTGGTGTTATCCTGGACTCTGAACTCTCCTTTTGGCCCCACATACAGTCACTTTCCAAAGCTTGCCGCCTCAATCTCCGCAACATCTCTAAAATACGTCCCTTCCTAACCAATGAAACGACAAAGCTCCTGATTCACTCCCTGGTCATCTCTCGTCTCGACTACTGCAACTCCCTCCTCACTGGTCTACCTTTAAATAGACTATCCCCCCTCCAGTCCATCATGAATGCCGCTGCCAGACTCATCCACCTTACAAACCGCTCAACGTCTGCCACCCCCCTCTGCCAATCCCTCCATTGGCTGCCACTCGCCCAACAAATTAAATTTAAAATACTAACAATCAGCTACAAAGCCATCCACAACTCTGCTCCCAACTACATCACCAACCTTGTCTCAAAATACCAGCCTAACCGTCCTCTTCGCTCCTCCCAAGACCTCCTGCTCTCCAGCTCCCTCATCACCTCCTCTCATACTCGCCTCCAAGACTTCTCCCGAGCCTCTCCCATCCTCTGGAACTCCCTACCCCAATCGGTCAGAATGGCCCCAAATCTATCCACCTTCAAGCGATCCCTGAAAACTTTTCTCTTCAGGGAAGCCTATCCTGCCACCACCTAATACCTACACTCCTTTTTTCTCAATCAGCTCATCCCCCGCAGTTTACTGCCCTTTTGTATCATTTAACCCTCCCTCCTAGATTGTAAGCTCTAACGAGCAGGGTCCTCTGATTCCTCCTGTATTGAATTGTATTGTAATTGTACTGTCTGCCCTAATATTGTAAAGCGCTGCGCAAACTGTTGGCGCTATATAAATCCTGTATAATAATAATAATTTGATGAGCCGGGATGTGCACCTACGTAGGTCTGGCTGTCGGCTTGAGCGGTGTGTTCCTACCTTTTAACTACTTTGTGCATCCAGGTGGATTATATTGTGTTTTTTCAGGACAAATTGGGCTTTCATTTGGTGGTAGATGGTAATGGATATGTCCTGATTTTTTTTTTGGCATAAAATAATATATATTTTTTAAATTTAGCTGTATATTTCTTGCTATTACCATAACCCGCCACCAAAGAACAGCCCAAAACCAATTTTTCTGCTCCTGACGGTCACAACGATACCGCATATGTGTATGTTACTTGTTGTTGGTACCCGTTGTACGGCCCAGAAACAATAGTTTCTTTCTATAATCCTACCTAAAACACAGAGACTCTGACCTTTGACCCTAACCTTGCCCCTAAGGGCTCTTTCACACGAACGGAAGGTTCGGGTCTGCCTGTCAGACGCTCCACTGTTCTCTATGGAGCGATGGATGTCAGCAGTGATATGTCCACTGACACCCGATCCGCCAAAAACAGACGGATGGAAACCCTATTTTTCATCCGTCTGGCGGAACGGATCGGATGAACATGGACAGACAGTCAGTGTTCATCCGATCCTCCATAGAGGAGAATGGAGCTGTGACAGGTCAGTCTCTGCACTGAGTGCAGAGACGGTCCTGTCATCCGCCGGCTCAGCGGGGATAAATAGATGGATACCCGCTGAGCAGCGGAGCCCATCAAAACGCTCGCTCCGCTCGTGTGAAAAGGGCCTTTCTCATCCGTTATTCATCCGTTTTTTCATCCGTGGTCATCAGTTTTTCATCAGTTTTCATCAGCTTTTCATCTGTTTTTCGTCCATTTTTCTTCCGAGGTCATACGTTTTTCATTTTTTTTTTTGCATCTACTACCAATGCAGAAATGGATGAAAAACTGACCATTCGTCAGTTTACATCCGTTTTTCGTCCTCTCCGTTTTTTTGATGGATGAAAAATAGGGCGTTCAAAAAAAACGGATGTTGACGGAAGCGGATGAAAACTGATGCAAATGAATGATCATCCATTGTCACCCGTTTTTCCATAGAGATGCATTGATGTCCGTTTTTCATCCGTCAACGGATGGATGAAAAACGGACAAACGGTCCGAATGTGTGAAAGGCCTAACGTTTTGATGGGCTCCGCTGCTCAGTAGGGATACATCCATTTATCCCCGCTGAGCCGGCAGATGACAGGACAGTCTCTGCACTCCGTCTGTCTGTGCTTATCCGATCCGATCCAGGGAGATGGAAAATAGGGTTTCCATCCGTCTGTTTTTGGCGGATCGGAGCAGATCGGGTGTCAGCGGACATGTCACCGCTGACATCCGTCGCTCCATAGAGGACAATGGAGCATCTGTTCGGGTCTGCCTAAAAAACTGACAGGCGGACCCGAACCATCCGTGCGTGTGAAAGAGCCCTAAGTTTAAGGCCCCTTTCACACAAGCGGAGCCAATTTTGATGGGCTCCGCTGCTCAGCGGGGATCCATCCGTTTATCCCCGCTGAGCCGGCGGATGACAGGACAGTCTCTGCATGGACCTGACACAGCTCCATTCTCCTCTATGGAGGATTGGATGAACACAGACTGTCTGTCCGTGTTCATCCGATCCGCCAGACGGGTGGAAAATAGGGTTTCCATCCCTCTGTTTTTGGCGGATCGGATTGGATGTCAGCAGACATGTCACCGCTGACATCCGTCGCTCCATAGAGGACAATGGAGCGTCCGTTCGGGTCCATCTGAAAAACTGACAGGCGGACCCGAACAATGCGGACCCTAAGGTACCTTTAATAGGGATGGATTTTGTTCCAATCAGCAGGGGATCAGCTCACAGATTCACTGTTAATCGGAGCAGAGCGGGCACATGACACATCCGTGTCTGCTCGGTTTCTGTAGAGAGGACACAGACAGAGCCCACTCTGCTCGATGGGCAGCAGGGACTAAAAGGAGTCCCCCAATTTTCCATTGAGGTCAATAACACAACTATCAGTCCCTCCCCTCTGACCTACAAATCTTGCCACCTTCGCTTCTTTAACATTTCAAGACATGCCTCTTCTTAACCAATGACATCACCAAGATACTTATTCACTCCCTTGTTATCACTTGCCTCGACTACTGCAACTGCCGTCTGGTTGTCCTATGTCTACAAAGGCTATCCCACCTTTAGTCTATCATGAATGCTACTACCAGACTTCTTAAAGCGGAGTTCCACTCAAAAGTGGAAGTGGACCTCCTCCCCAGCTCCTGATGGCGAAACTGAGCTTTTGGGGAGAAAGGGGGGGGGGGGCGGATACCTGATTTTTACCGGCACTTCCATTCCAATCGCCTTAGGCGATCAAAAGTGGCTGGTCTCCTTCCCCCTCCCTCCCGAAGTATTCTGGGACACAGTACAGGTCCTAGAAGACTTCGGGACCAATCACAAAGCGCAGCGCCAATCGCACATGCACAGTGCGAGCCTGGCCGTGAAGCCGCTTCCTTTCACAGTCGGGTGCCCACAGTACCAAAGACGGCACCGCGGAGGGGAGGTGGAGAGATCCGAGGCTCGTGCCGGGCCACATCACTGGACCCGGAGACAGGGGAGTGTCTGTTTATTAAAAGTCAGCAGCTACACTTTTTGTACCTGCTGACTTTTAATAAACTTAAAATACAGTGGGACTCCGCTTTAACTTTACTGTTTAGTGTCCAGAAACCCCTCCCTACCAATCCCTCCACTGGCTTCCAGTCATCCAAATGAATAAAATTCAAAATAATACCAAAAACATACAAAGTCATCCACAACTCTGCCCCGAGCTACAGTACATCAACAACTTCATCTCGAGATCTCACACAGACTGTGGTCTCCGCTCCTCCTCAGACCTCTTGCTCTCTAGTTCCCTTGTCGCCTTCTTTCATGCTCGCCTCCAGGACTCTTCCAGAGCCTCTCCCATGCTCTGGAACTCTCTACCACAATCTGTCCGGCTATCTCCTACTCTGTCTGCCTTTAGGCAATCCCCGAAACCTTATAATTTTAAACTACCTAAAAAAGCCTTTTTTTTTTTCCAAGTAGTAACTATAGAGATTGGGGTGCTGCTGCTGTATTAAGACCAAGCAATAAGAAAAAAGTTATGCAAAAGTGATAGCAGAATACAAAATCACTGACACTATCTCTGAAAATCACATTATTCTATAATACCTTTTTTAGTCTCCAAGGCTTGTAATTGAAAGTATTGTTGTTTTTCCATGCCACCCTCAAATAGGATTGGTATACATCCCCATTGGCATTGCCCAGCTCTCCATGCCCTTTCTTTGACAATCCCTTGCCTGTTAGCCTTGATAATGGCCAGAATTGATTAGCAAGTGTCGCTCCCCCCCCCAGTAGACTTCAATGCAGTTTGACTTTAAAGCAGAACTTCACCCAAAAAGGGAAGGTCCACTTTTCTTTCTCCTCCCCCCTCATCTCCCATATTTGGAATGTCTTTTTTTGGAGGGTACCCACTCCCAATTCCAGTCGGATCACTGCGGCAATCCGAGCAGATGTTCTCCCCCCTTCCCCTGCAGCCTCTTGTGACACATCACAGGTCTCAGTAAACTGTGGAACCATTCACGGGGTGCAGCGTGACCCGAATATGCATAGCCGGCTGTGAAGCCGCAAGGAGTCACAGTCGGCTACCCACAGTTAGGATGTCAGTGCCTGGACCTGCAGACAGGTGTTCCATCAGATTAGCAAACCCATCAGATGAGCGAATGGAAGTGACGTTCCGTCAGCTACACATGCGTTCCACGGGTTCGCTAATCTGATGGAACAGCGGCACTGGACATCTTACTACACCCAGCTATGGCTTGAATTTCTGAGCAATTTTATCAATAAAGTGAACGTATATAAATAAATATAGTTTATCAACATCTGTAATGCTGTTTCGATGTTTAAAGCGGAGTTGCACCCAAAAGTGGAACTTCTGCTTTAAGTCCTCCTCCCCAGCTCCGGATGCTGAAACAGAGCTTTTGGGGAGGAGGGGGGGTGGGGATACCCGATTTTTTCGGGTACTTCCACTCCGGTCGCCTTAGGTGATCGGAAGTGGAAGGTCTCCTTCCCCCTCCCTCCCGAAGTCTTCTGGGACACTGGACAGGTCCTAGAAGACTTCAGGACCAATCACAAAGCGTAGCGCCGCTCGTGCATGCGCAGTGTGTGCCCGGCCGTGAAGCCGCAGCCGGGTGCCCACAGTAGCAATGCCGGCGCCGCGGAGGGGAGAGATCCAAGGCTCTGTGCGGTCCCATCGCTGGACCGAGAGACAGGTAAGTGTCTGTTTATTAAAAGTCAGCAGCTACACTTTTTGTAGCTGCTGACTTTTAATAAACATTCGGAAAGGGTGGACCTCCGCTTTAATTTTGAAAGCCTAAAGGTTTATCGCTGAGCAGTGCAGGGTGTACCAACATGGCCTCCACCACCTTCATACTGCTGGCATCCAGCTACTTTCAAAATGTAACATCAAAACAGCATCATGTCTATATACTATATTTATTTATATACGCTCACTTTATTGCTAAAATTACTCTGAAATTTAAGACGTAGCTGGGTGTAGTAACATGTCCGCTGCCGCCTTCTGACTGCAGGTGTTCTGTCACATTAGCAAACCTGGTAGCGGTGGAACGCATCTGACAGAACGTCACTTCCGTTCTGTGATCTGATGGGTTTGCTAATCTGATAGAACACCGGCAAATAGCTGGGTTGAGTGAGGACATCGCTGGATCCTGAAACAGGTAAGTGTGGTTTTTAAGAGTCAGCGGCTACAATATTTGTAGCCGATGACTTTTAGATTTTTGTTTACGTGATGAAGATCCTCTTTCAGTTAGAAATTATTGACAAACCGCCCACAAATTGAACCCATGTACATTTACTTATCCCTACTGGCCATTTATGCACAGCCGAGCCACTGAACAATCTGTGCCAAACACAGCTGTCAATTGTAGCTCAAACCATATACAGTATCTCACAAAAGTGAGTACACCCCTCACATTTTTGTAAATATTTTATTCTATCTTTTCATGTGACAACACTCAAGAAATGACACTTTGCTACAATGTAAAGTAGTGAGTGTACAGCTTGTATAACAGTGTAAATTTGCTGTCCCCTCAAAATAACTCAACACACAGCCATTAATGTCTAAACCGCTGGCAACAAAAGTGAGTACAACCCTAAGTGAAAATGTCCAAATCAGGACCAATTAGTAATTTTCCCTCCCCGGTGCCATGTGACTTGTTAGTGTTACAAGGTCTCAGGAGTGAATGGGGAGCAGGTGTGTTAAATTTGGTGTTATCTCTCATACTGGTCCCTGAGTTATTGAGTTATTTTGAGGGGACAGCAAATTTGCACTGTTATACAAGCTGTACACTCACTACTTTACATTGTAGCAAAGTGTCATTTCTTCAGTGTTGTCACATGAAAAGATAGAATAAAATATTTACAAAAATGTGAGGGGTGTACTCACTTTTGTGAAATACTGTAAACAGAGAAAGACCAAAACTATATAAAAGACTCCAAGGAAATTTTAATTGATAAAAAAAAGATCAGTCATATAAAACCAACGCACTTCAATGGCCACACTACTCCGCTTTCGTCAGGCTCAACACAGGCTAAGACTTGGAAGGCCTTAGAGAAAGCAGCCTTGCTGGTCAGCAACTGCTTTCAAGTTGTTGCTCTATGTAGAGACTTCAATACTGGTTCTAATATACAACATAAATCTGTGAAATCACTGTTTCCTCTGAGTCTTTCCAGGTTTCATCTTGGGTTGACGGAGAGTTGTGCTGCCCTCGAAACATGTTGGCTGTTTTTTTTTATGGCTTTTTTACCAACAATTTTCCAAAACTTTCTTGGATTCTTTTATCTGGTTTTGGTCTGGTGCTCCTTTCTGTATTTCTATGGTTTGGACTAATGTTGGGTGCCCATCGAGGGAAGCCTTGCTGTGTGGGAGCCACCTCATCAGAACTATTGAATTTATTTGAAGTTTTCCTTCATCTGGCTACACTTGAAGCCTCTTTGAGTATGTTATTCTCACTGCTATTTGTGGGTAGCTTCAAAGAATTTTCTTGATCACAGGTCTGTGTCCTCTTCCCTTGCAGGGTCTTTGGGTGATATCAGCAAATCTTTTGTGGACTTCACAGATCCTCTAGAAGTGGACAGATATTTCTCCTTCAACGTGTCATCAGCGCTGTGTCTGACCTCCTCCCTGCTGAAGGTTTTCCAGGGAAGTCCTGGTCTGAAGCGGCTGGTGGTCAATGTCTCATCTCTGGCTGCCCTGCAACCATTCAAGTCTTGGACGTTGTACTGTGCTGGAAAGGCGGCTCGGGATATGATGTTCAAGGTGCTGGCTGAGGAGGAGGCGGATGTCTGCGTACTGAACTATGCACCAGGTAACTACTCATTTTCTGTAAAATTCAATGTAATAAACATTTATTGCAAAAGAAAATAAAGATCAACAGAGATGGGGGGGGGGGCATGGACTACCTCCATCTACATGGCTAATCCTTTATCCTCAGTGTAAAATCTGAAGCATTGCCATGCGGTAATAGTGTGAGGATCTCTTTTTGATACAGGAAAATAAAGCACTATTGGGTGTGTATATCTTCCTATGAATTCATAGCTCTAAAGCACAGCTAAAATAAAAGAGAATAGTGTGATGGCTTTTGGGTTGATTGATGGCCAACTTCCCGTGGGCTTGGGCTGTCATGGTTCCACCCCTTGTAGCTTTGACACCACATCACTATGGGCTTAGAGTACATCTGAAGAGTGGTCACACACATAATACTAGTGGCGTTCAGTGCAGCAGGAAGGACCGCATGCCAGCATTGAAGGAAAAGAGGAAGGAATGACCATGGCATCTTTGGACCGGCCTTTGGAAAAAAGTTATGTGAATTTATTTTTGGAGGGTTTCTGGATTATTCTGTACTGGCCGAGTTTTTTTAAAGAGACCAGACATGGGGAAATGTATATGTACTGAAGAGGTATACTGAATATGTATTATTTTTACACACTTTACTAAGAATTCAGGTTTCTGCCCCACTTAATGTGTTACCTATTGATTCATCATACAGGGCCCATGAATAACGCCATGCAGGACCAGGTACAGCGTCACACGGCAGATTCCGAGGTCCGTCATCATTTCATTGAAATGAATAGACATGGAGAACTTCTTGACTGTCATGTCTCCGCAAAGAAAATGCTGGACATTCTCGAGAAAGACAACTTCAAATCTGGCCAGCACGTGGATTTCTTTGATTAGTATCAGTCATTTGATTAGTGCCAGTTGTGTGGTTTCTCCGTCTCCTTAGAAAAAAAAGAATCTGTGCTTATAATGTCATGTGCTTACTGCTTTTCTGTACAGCTCCCAGTGTGCTAATTGCACTAGCGACTGTAGGTGCTTTTGGAGTAAGTATGTGTCTGTTTCCTGATTTGGTAAGGCCTTGTATGCACCCCTATGTGAAATCCTAAACAAATGTTCTGACACAACAGGACACACTAGATCAGTGGTCTCCAAACTACGTCCCTTTGCTTGCTTTTATCCGGCCCTTGAGACATTGTTCCCCCCACTGTCCACAAAGGTGGGACATAGTTCCCCTCACTGACACCAACGATGTGGCACTAATCCTCCCATTGACACCAATGATGGGGCACTAGTCCTATTAATACCAATGTTGGGGCACCCTTTCTCCGACTGACACCAATCATGGGGAACTATTCCTCCCAATGACACCAATAATGGGACACTATTACTCCCACTTGCACCAATGATGGGACACTATTACTCCCACTGATACTAATTATGGGGCATTGATTACTCCAACTTATGCCCAGACATTTTTTCTCCCACTGGCAACAGTCTGGTTCCGTTAAAGTCTGGAGGACAATAAACTGGCCCTTTGTTTAGAAAATTTGGAGACCCCTGCACTAGATGAACAGCAAAATCACAGTTGAAATACATATATGTGAACTGCCTTACTTGCCAAAGCATCTGCAGCCAGCCTTGTGATTCAGGCACCCCTATCAGACAACATGGCAAGGTCCTGCACTCCCTTAGGCCCCATTTTTTGCTACACTGAAGCTGAGCAATACCACTGTTCTGGTACTTACTCTGCCAGTGAATGGGCAGTGAAGCAGTACGCTGATTATCATTCTATTCTCTCCTTCTCTCTGGAAGCTACAAGTGTTAAATTGGCAGCACATGTGCACTCCAGCAGAGCCTAATGGTCTCAGAGTGCTGGCCCCGCTTCTTGCATGTGTCCAGTACAAGAGGCTACCACAGACTAAATGGAGGGTGTAGAAGGCCCAGAGTAGGCTTGTGAGATGTCACAGAAAGGTGCCCCTCTTCACATGCTAGCTCCAGTTTTACTAATAGGCTAATGCTGGCCTTTAGTACTGCATGATGCCTCAGACATACCAAGTATGCGCTCTGCCCACTGCTTTTCCTCATAGTAATGGAACACCTAGCCATACATGAAATCAGAACCAAATTGTTCCATCGTAAAATGGCCCCCTATGCCGATCTATTACCATATATGCAACAATTACACATCAACCGTCCATCAATACTATCAGGTTTTTGGAAATCGCAGCAACTTCAAGGCCAACATTTATAAAAGTGAAGCACCAAATCTCTCTTAGAACTGGGCTCATCCCTGACTCAACTATGGGATCCTATGCAAACCAGAATCCAATGGTGGCATGGAGTTACCTAGCTTTGACTTGTATCACAAAGCTGCTTTAATCTTATGCATTTTAGACTTGTTCATAATCTCCAAAGGTGACCACACTTACAGAGCAAGAGCTTTCCCCTCTTGCTCTATGGGCCCTTCCTTTCTATGGGCCCTTCCCTAGACTAAATCACAGAATGGTCCCTACAAATACATTCACAACCCCATCCTTCAAACCTGGCTGTCTGCTCAAGAAGCTTAAAGTGGAAGTTCAGTGAAAATCCAAATAAGGCTAAACCTACTCCCACCTCCATTCTTAACCTATTCTATCTAACCCTGTAAAGAAAAGATCTGTATACTTACCTATTCTGAACTCGCTCTGGTCTGGTCACATGATCTCTCCAGCAACAGCTTCTGTGTAGAGGAGAGATGGCTGCAAATGCCCGGTAGATGACATCACCCATAGGCTTACTATGGGGCATCTGTTGTTGGCTGCCCCTCCTCTACACTGAAGCCACCGCTGACAGCTGATTGTGGGACCGGAGCAGTTTCAGAACATGTAATTATACAGATATTTTCTTTACAGGGTTAGATAGAATAGGCTTAGAATGGGGGTGGGAATAGGTTTAGCATTAGTTAGCTTTTGAATGAAAATCCAGTTTAAGTTTTCTTTCTTTTCCAGCCCTCTTATTTCCCTTTTTAATAATATGAACCTATCTGTAGATATCTCCACTCAAACCCTTGGTGGCTTTGGCAGAGACCCTTTACCCTTTTGATAATCTGGACCTATCTGTAGATATCTCCACTCAAACCATTGAAGGCTTGACAGAGACCCTTGGCATCCAGGCCCCATATTTCCCTTTTTGATAATCTGGACCTATCTGTAGATATTTCCACTCAAACCCTTGGAGGTTTTGACAGAGACGCTTGGCCTCCAGCCCCCATAATTCCCTTTGGGATAATCTGGACCTATCCTTAGATATATTTACTCAAACCCTTGGAAGCTTTGACAGAGACTCTTGGCCTCCAGCCCCCATATTTGTCTTTTTGATAATCTGGACCTATCTGTAGTTATCTCCACTCAAACCCTTGGGGGTTTTGACAAAGACCCTTGGCCTCCAGCCCCCATATTTCCCTTTTTGATAATTTGAACCTATCTGTAGATATCTCCACTCAAACCCTTGGAGGCTTTGCCAGAGACCTTTGGCCTCCAGTCCTCATATTTTCCTTTTTGATAATCTGGACCTACAGTATCTCACAAAAGTGAGTACACCCCTCACTTTTTTGTAAATATTTTATTACTGTATTTTTTTTCATGCGACAACACTGAATTTACACTTTGCTACAATGTAAAGTAGTGAGTGTACAGCTTGTATAACAGTGTAAATTTGCTGCCCCCTCAAAATAACTCAACACACAGCCATTAATGTCTAAACAAAACTGAGTACACCCCTAAGTGCTTAATCCGATACCTCAGGGCCACTGGTAGGCCAGTACAGCCAGCCCTGATGTATTGGGCCCGGCGTCCTCAGCATAGCAGGGGGGCCAGACTGCCTCACAGATGATCGGTGCGGCTGTGGAGGAAGTTATAAGCACCAAATTCCCTGTATAGCTTTCAATAAAGCAGCTAGCAGCTGCTTCTCCTCTCGTTCACGTTGCTGTCAGCTGCTTTATTGAAAGCTATACAGGGAGATTGGTGCTTGTAACTGCCACCCCCGACTGTCCTCCTTCAGCTCTCCGGGTCCTCCTCCGGCTGCCGGTGTCCTCCTCTGGCTCCTGGTGTCCTCCCCTGGGTCCTCCATGTGCTCCTCCTGCTCTCTGGGTCCTCCTCCGGTCGTCCCAGATCTGTCAGGATGGAGAGTGGTCCAAGGAGCTGGTAAATCTGTCATTTACTGGCTCCTTCCTTTTCTGAATCCAGAGTCAGTGATCACTGACTCTGTCCATTCATACCAGAGCATTTTAAATTGTTTTTACGATGCTTCAGTTTTATGAATGAATTCAGTTTATGAATGAACAGAAGCATCTGTCTCCTATCCATTTATCTTCAGTGCAGCTGAGGCTGCAGAGAAAGGGACTGGGGAATCTGTGTCCTCAGTGCCTTTTCCTGTCTCAAAAGGACTGTTAAAAAAATTGAATAAATAATAATAAAAAAAATAAATAATTGTAATAAATAAATAATTGTTAAAGCGTTGCCTATGGGGATTTTAAAGTACCGAAGTTTGGCGCCATTCCACGAGCGTGCGCAATTTCAAATCGTGACATGTTAGGTATCTATTTACTCGGCGTAAGATCCTCTTTCACATCATGCAAAAAAAATTCAGCTAACTTTACTGTTTTTTTTTTTTTTATGCACGAAACAGTTTTTTTATTTTTAAAAAACACGGTTGAAAAATTACTGAGCAAATACCGCGTAAGATAAAATCTTGCAATGACCGCCATTTTATGCCCTAGGGTGTCTGCTAAAAAAATATATAATGTTTGGGCGTTCTGAGTGATTTTCTAGCAAAAAAAAAATGATGATTTGTACATATAGCAGCGAAATGCCAGAATTCGCCCGGTAAGGAAGTGGTTAAAGGTTAAATTGTAAAAATAATATAAAAATAAAATAAAAAAAAAACACTGAAACTGTCCACTCCACCCCTCCCACACACACCAAAAAAAGAAAGTATTGTAAAGAAAAATTACAATTAAAAAAGTATCGGTAATCAGTACTGGCGAGTACTTGAAAAAAGTATCGGTACTTGTACTCAGTCTTATAAAAGTGGTATCGGTGCACCCTAATAGAAACCAATCAGCTTCCAGGTTTTTTTTTTTTTGTCAAAGCTAAATCGAATAAGCTGAGGTTAGAAGCTGATTGGTTGCTATGCAGAGCTGCACCAGATTTTGCACTCTCCAGTTTTAGTAAATCAACCCCGAAGTGAACTTCACCTTGCACTCCATCTTATTTCGATTTCTGTGTTACAAGTCAAAAGCATTTATTGCCGGCAATTCATGAAGGTTGTAGGCAACCTTTATTTCACTCATACGTCATTCCTTTTATTGTCTGCTGATTGTTTGTCTTAATTATTTTTTCTTTGTACATCATTTTTTTAATCTTTTTTTTTTTTATACCTATATTAATAAAAACAGATGTGACCATAAATGTTGGCAAATGTGTCAAAGTTGTGTGTGAGAGTTTAGGGTGGGAGGAGGAGATGAACAGTGATCAGCCATAACATTATGACCACTGACAAGTAAAGTGTATAACATTAATTATGTGCTGCAAGCAGAAAGCATAAGGATTTCAGCAACTTTGTGAAGAGCCAAATTGTAATGACTGTCCGGCTGGGTGAGAGCAACAAAAACTGCAGCTCTTGTGGGATGTTCCTGGTCTGCAGTGGTCAGGACCGACCAAATGTGATCCAAGGAAGCAAAACTGGCTTTACCAGCAAAAGGGTCATAAGCAGGGCTTTTTTTCTCAGAGAATAGGTGCAGGTACTCCGCTCTTCAAAGTCATCCCTTGTCTCCGCCCCTACCCACCTCCTAACAACGACCCTAGGTCCCACCCCCTACTCATCTCCCAATACCACCCCTTTTAGAGAAAACAGAACCAGCTATTATTTTTGTGGTGCTAAGTAATTTGTATGGAATTTGTTAAGGATAATATAATAAAGCAGTAGTATAGATCCCCTTCAGTCATTAATAATAGCCCCCCAAGCAACAATAGATCCTTCCACCAACAATAGACCCTCTGGAACAGATTACCACCTAATAACAACAAATCCACCCAAGGAACAATAGACTCCCACCAGCAAAAATAGATCTCCCAACAGCCAGCATTAATAGACCCTTCCTCAACAGTAGATCTCTCCCAGCAACAATAGACCCCTCAACAATAGATTCTCCCAAGCAACAATAGATCCTCCAGCAGCCAGCATCAATGGATCCTCCAGCACACCCCAGCACCCCTTGCCATTAGATACATTCAGTGCTGGAGGTGCCAGAACTGCGTTCCCCTGCATTCCTGTTGAAATTATACCCTGGTCATAGGTGTCCAAGGCTCATTGCTGCACGTGGGGAGGCCCGTGTAGTCTGATCTAAAAGAAGAGCTACTGTAGGTCAAATTGCTAAAAATGTTAATGCTGGTTCTGATAGAAAGGTGTCAGAACACGCAGAGCATCGCAGTTTGTTGTGTATTGGGCTTTGTAGCTGTAGACTGGTCAGGGATGACCATGTTGACCCGTGTCCACAACCAAAAGTGCCTACAGTGAGCATCAGAACTGGACCATGGAGCACTGGAAGAAGGTGGCCAGGTCTGATGAATCACGTTTTCTTTCATGTGGATGGCCGGGTGCATCACTTACCTGGGGAAGAGATGGCACCAGGATGCAGTAGCGGTCCAATCCACGGAGGCCCCACCCCGCAACTTACAGGACTTGGGCTCCTTTCACACTAGCCAACTCCAAAGTTGCTCGATTTTCAGTGCAACTTTTTCGTCCGACTTTGAAGTGAGTGACTTTGATAAGACTTTTACACTCCCCAGCATTGAAGTCAAAGTGTACATGTGCGGCTCGTTTCGTTCTGAATTGAAATTCGGACAAATTTTTCGTTATTTGGAAATTTCGGTGTATCCAAATTTCCGAATTACTATAGTAACGAATTTAAACAAGTGAATTAGGCCCGCAAGGCTAAAACGCATTTATATCTGCTGTCTGTGTCTTTTATGGAGAATCAATGAATTTGAAGATTTTTAAGAGTATCTCTTCTCACAAATTTAAAAATAAAGGAATAAGGTAGAAAAGAATATAATAGAATAGTAAAGAATAGAAAATAAAGGAATAGAATAGAAAAGAATAAAATAGAATAGAATAGAAAATAAGAGAACAGAATAAATAGAATAGAAAAAAAGGAATAGAATAGAAAATAATATAATAGAAAAGAATAGAATAGAATAATATAGAAAGAATATAACCATCTTCTGACATTCCAAATTTCAAACAGAATAAGTTTGAATTGGAATAGAATAGAAAAGAATAGAGTAGAAAAAAGAATAGAATAGAAAAGAGAGAATATAACTGTGACTGGAGTCACTTTGGGCGGGGGGGGTTTGTGGAACCTAGATTACCTCAGAGAGGTTGGGAGGCTCCTTGTCCAGCTCCCTGGAGCCCTCTTATGTGTAAGTCACCCTGTGTCTATTAGGGGCACAGGGTGACCAAGAACCCCAGTCTGATCTGTGCTGGTCAGGCTCACCGCACAACCACACCGGACTCAGCCTTTCCTTTTACCCGTTATCCAGGATTCTATATGTGTGGTTTGTGATGGGAGACTGGGGGAGGCTCTTTCATTTGGGACATTGATGCTCATGGGCCGTGTACCTCGGGAGGATGTGAAGGTGGATGATTTCACCTTTGGGACTGCTGGAGTATTGTATATTATTTATTTATTTCAGGTACTAATATAGCGCTGTCAATTTACGCAGCGCTTTACATATACATTGTACATTCTTATCAGACCCTACCCTCAAGGAGCTTACAGTCTAAGGTCCCTAACTCACATTCATACATATACTAAGGCCAATTTAGACAGGATCTAATTAACCTACTAGCATGTCTTTGGAGTGTGGGAGGAAACCGGAGTACCCGGAGGAAACCCACGGAAGCACAGGGAGAACATGCAAACTCCAGGCAGGTAGTGTTGTGGTTGGGATTCGAACCAGCGACCCTTTTGCTGCCAGGCAAAAGTGCTATCCACTACACCACTGTTAGGGGTGCTGAAACGAATCAATGCATCGTGATTCGGCTGTCCACAATACGGCATCAATGCTATGACCAGCATTAATTGATTGTCGGGTGACATCATCCCGACTTGCCCCGCCTCTCCTGGGAGAGCGATCCCAGTGTACTCTACAGGTGTCTTATTGAATCCTGTGTTACAGTACATTAAATGCCCCACTGTACATGCTTTTTAATCAATATGTAGCTCCATACCGCATTTCTCAGTGCCAGTGGCCATCATGTGACTGCCCGGCCCCCTGATCTGTCTGATATCCCTGCTGACGTCAGCCGGGACGAGAGAGGAGAGAGGAGGGCTGGGCAGTTACAGGAGTGCCGAGAGGCACCGTGAGAAATGCGGACTGTAGCTACATATTAACCACTTCAGCCCCGGAAGGATTTCCCACTTTAGGACCAGAGCACTTTTTGCGATTCTGCACCGTGTCGCTTTAACTGACAATTGCGGCGGTCGTGCGACGTTGTACCCAAACAAAATTTGCGTCCTTTTTTTCCCACAAATAGAGCTTTCTTTTGGTGGTATTTGATCGCCTCTGCTTCATTTCTGATCGCCGCTACAAACAAAAGAAGAGCGACAATTTTGCAAAAAAAAAAAAACAAATTTATTACTTTTTGCTAAAATACAAATCCAAAAAAAAAAACATTTTTTCCATCGGTTTTGGTCGATTTATATTCTTCCTCATATTTTTGGTAAAAAAAAAAAATCGCAATTGGCGTTTATTGATTGGTTTGCGCAAAAGTTGCCGCGTTTACGGACGATGAGAATTCGTTTCTGGGGTTTTTTATTTTTTTTTATTTTTTACTAGTAATGGCGGCGATCTGCGATTTTTAGCGGTACTGCGATATTGCAGCGGACATGTCGGACCATTTTGACACTTTTTTGGGACCATTGGCATTTATACAGCAATCAGTGCTATAAAAATGCACTGATTACTGTGTAAATGCCATTGGCAGTGAAGGGGTTAACCTGCAGGGGGCGCTCTAAGGGTTAACTGTTCCCTGGGCGTGTTCTAACTGTGTGTGGGCTGCCCTGGCTGGGGGAAGGAGGTGATCACAGCTTCCATATACAGGAAGGCTGTGATCACAGCCCTTCCCCCTCTATGAGAACGGAGATCCGTGTTTACATACACGGACCTCCGTTCTCTGACTGCGGGGGGGGGGCATCGCGGGTAGCCGGCGGCAATCGAGTCTGCCCTACCCTTTCCCTGCCCCCCCCCCTGGACACAGTGAGCATGCGAGCGCGCCTCCGGCGGCGAGCGCGCACTTACAGCACTAGTTATCGCAGCTGCCGTCATATGACGGCGGTTTGCGATAACAAGCCATTCTGTCGCCGTCAGACTGCGGTCGGCGCTTGGCAAATGGTTAAGCAGCATTTACAGTGGGGCACTTAATGCACAGTAACAGGGGATGCATTAAGATACAGTTATTTAAACACCTGTAGGTAGAGTACATATGAGTTTGTACTCCACTTACTTACAACTCGTGCTAAGCTCCATGCAGCTGGGCTGTCTGTCAGCTGTGGATTCTACCACTCCTGTCAGCAGTGTGTTTTCTCCTATGTGAATGCCTGTACCCTGTAGTGCACCGGATTAGTACACTTTTTGAGTGATATTCTCTTTTTTTATCCAAAGCCGAGTTCCACTCATTTTTTTGTTTATTAAAAGTCAGCGGCTACAAAAAGTGTACCCACCGACTTTTAATAAACACACACTCACCGGTCCCACAGTCCAGCGATGCAGCCACCCAAACCCTCTGTTCTCTCCCCCTCCTCTCTGCGGCGCCAGCATCGCTACTTTGGGCTTGCGGCTTCAAGGCCGCAGCCACACTGCACTATTCTGATTGGCCAAGACAATCTTCTGGGACCTGTGACGCGTCCCAGAAGATTGCAGGGAGGGTGGGGCCACCTAGGCGGCCCGAGCGGAAGTCGGAGCTGGGTACCTGTCAAAACTAGGTACCCGCTCCCCCCCCCAAAAAAAAAAAAATTACATGCCAAATGTGGCATGTCAGGGGGTCAGGACTCCTTAAAGCAAAATTTCCACTTTTGGGTAGAACTCCACTTTAATAAAATATGTTGATACAGAAAGCGCTAGGATGTCCCCAACCCTGGACTCCAGGAGGAGACCATCACTTTACATCAGTAATCGTGATGCATCACAGAATCGTATGGAATCATTAAGCAGCTAATCGTAATCAAATCGAATTGTGAGGCCAGTGAAGATGCGCACCCCTATTGTATACATACAGTTGTGCTCATAAGTTTACATACCCTGGCAGAATTTATGATTTCTTGGCCATTTTTCATAAAATATAAATGATAACACAAAAACTTTTCTTTCACTCAAGCCATTCGCTGAAGCCATTTATTATCAATCAACTGTGTTTACTCTTTTTAAATCATTAAATCATAATGACAATAGAAACTACCCAAATTACCCCGATCAAAAGTTTACATACCCCAGTTCTTAATACGGTGTATTGCAGCCTTTAACATCAGTGACAGCTTGAAGTCTTTTGTGGTATTTGTGGATGAGGCTCTTTATCTTCTCAGATGGTAAAGCTGCCCATTCCTCTTGGCAAAAAGCCTCCAGATCCTGCAAATTCTTGGGCTGCCTTGCATGAACTGCATGTTTGAGATCTCCCCAGAGTGGCTCAATGATATTGAGGTCAGGAGACTGAGATGGCCACTCCAGAACCTTCACTTTATTCTGCTGTAGCCAATGACAGGTCGACTTGGCTTTGTTTGGATTGTCTCTGTTTGGGATCATTGTCATGTTGGAATGTCGAAGTACGTCCCACGCGCAGCTTCCTGGCTGATGAATGCAAATGTTCCTCCAGTATTTTTTTGATAACATACTGCATTCATCTTGCCATCAATTGTGACCAAATTTCCTGTGCCTTTGTAGCTCACACATCTCCCAAACATCAGCGATCCACCTTTGTTTCACAGGCCTTGTTGACTCCTCTCTAAATTTAGCATTTATGGTTGTGGGCAAAAAGCTAAATTTTGGTCTCATCATTCCAAATGACTTTGTGCCAGAAGGTTTGAGGCTTGTCTCTGTGCTGTTTGGCGTATTGTAAGCAGGATACTTTGTGGCATTTGCGTAGTAATGGCTTTCTTCTGGGGACTCGACAATGCAGCCCATCTTTCTTCAAGTGCCTCTTTATTGTGCATCTTCAAACAGCCACACCAGATGTTTTCAGAGAGTCCTGTATTTCACCTGAAGTTATTTGTGGATTGTTCTTTGCATCCCGAACAATTTTCCTGGCAGTTGTGGCTGAAACCTTAGTTGGTCTACCTGACCGTGTTTTGGTTTCAACGGAACCCCTCATTTTCCACTTCTTGATTAGATTTTGAACACTGCTGGTTGGCATTCTCAATTCCTTGGACATCTTTTTATATCCCTTTCCTGTTTTATACAGTTCAACTACCTTTTCCCGCAGATTCTTTGATAAATACTTTTGCTTTCCCCATGACTCAGAATCCAGAAACGTCAGTGCAACACTGGATGAAAGATGCAAGGGGCTGTCAGGAGTCCAGAAACTCATTGACCTTTTATACATGCACACTAATTACAAGCAAACAGATCACAGGTGAGGATGGTTTCCTTTAATAGCCATTGAAATCCCTTTGTGCCAACTTGTGTGGATGTTATCAGGCCAAAATCACCAGGGTATGTAAACTTTTAATCGGGGTCATTTGGGTAGTTTCTGTTGTCATTATGATTTAAAAAGAGTAAACACAGTTGATTTATAATAAATGGCTTCAGCCAAACACTAACCATGAGTGAAAGAAATGTTTTTGTGTTATTCATATTCTCTTAAAAATGGCTAAGAAATCATAAATTCTGCCAGGGTATGTAAACTTATGAGCACAACTGTATTGTATATTGTCTCATATGCGTTGTTGACATTTTACTGGATTGTTTGAGGTGTGGCCGTGTCCCATTGTGCTATTGTGTTTGTCTGCCTTGGGAGCAAGGTATTATGGGATGTGTAGGTGTATGTGAATTGGCTGGGAGAGGGGAGGGGGAAGTTCCTCCAACAGCCCTCTCTGCTGATAATACTGTCTACTGTTGGAATATTTGAATACCTGTGTGTCTATTGTTACAAGATGGAAAGTTTACCCCACCCTGTGTCATTATGCAGAGGGGAGGGGGATTGTTCTGAATGTATATATCTCTGTACATGTGTTTCAATAAACAGATTTGCTTCCCTACACTGCTGTCTCGACAAGTGAATGGGAGAGCTAAGGGGTCATGGATCGAGTTGGTACCAGACAAAGGAAGCTTGTATGGCGGACATAATCCTGTTGAGGACGGAATTCCGTGACAATAACCATATAACCATCTTCCAAAATTAAAATTTTGAATAGAATAGAACACAAAATAAAAGAATAGAATAGGAAAAAACAATATAATAGAATAGAAAGAATATAACCATTTCTCAAGACTCAAATAGAATAAATTTGAATTTGAATAGAATAGATTAGAATAGAAAATAAAAGAATAAAATAGAATGGAAAATAATATAATAGAATAGAAAATAAAAGGATAGAAAAAATAGAATAGAAAATAAAGGAATAGAATAGAAAAGAAAAAATAGAACAGAAAATAAAAGAACAGAATAAAATAGAACAGAAAATAAAGGACTAGAATAGAAAATAGAATAATATAAAAAGAATATAACCATCTTCTGAAATTCAAAATTCAAATAGAATAAGTTTGAATTGGAATATAATAGAAATTAATAGAATAGAAAAAAATAGAATAGAAAGAATATAACCTTCCAAAATTCTAATTTTGAATAGAATAGAATACAAAATAAAAGAAAAGAATAGAAAAAACAGTAAAATAGAAAGAATATACCATTTAGCAAAATTCTAATAGAATAAATGTGAATTTTAATAGAATAGATTAGAATAGAAGATAAAATAAAAGAATAGGATACAGTAAAAAAAAAACAATAGAATAGAATAAAATAGAAAAAAACATAACCATCTTTCCCGAAATTTGAATTTTAACTACAATAAATTTGAATTTGAGTAGAGTAGAAACAAACAGAATAGAAAAGAATAGCAAAGGAAATAATAGAATAGAATAGAAAACACAATAGAATAGAAAGGAAAGAATTTAACCATCTTTCCAAATTTCTGAATTTCGAATAGAATAAATTTGAATTTGAATAGTAAAGAAAACAATAAAATAGAATAGGAAATAAAAGAATATAATAGAAAAAAAAACAATAGAATAGAATGGAATAGAAAGAATATAACCACCTTCCAAAATTAGAATTTTGAACAGAATAAATTAGAATGGAATTCAAATTGAATTTGATTCAAATTTTTCGAATTCGGTCAAATTTTGTTCAATTTGACCGAATTAGGAAAATTTGAATCAAATTTGAATAAATTAAACAAATTCCGAAAACAAATTGAGACCCCTTTCACACTGAGGCACTTTATGGGCGTTTTTCCTGCAAGGCGCATCTTTGGGGCGGTTTGGGAGTGATGTATACACCACTCTTCCACCACCCCTGCCATTGGAATGAATAGCGCTTCGGAAGCGTCACACGCGGGCACTTTTAACCCCTTGTCAACCCCTTCTTACGGGTTAAAAGTGCCCCACTGCCACCTGAATAGTGGTGCCAAAGCGCCGCTATAACAGCGGTAAAGCCCCACTGAAACTATCGGCACTTTACCGCTAACGCTCGGGCGGCTACAGTGTGAAAGCAGCCTAAATTAATTTAACTGAACAAATTTATGTAAATAACTAATCAAAATGAAACAAATGTTTTCATTCTGCACATGTCTATATCAAAGTCAGATCTAAGTAGTGCAGGAACCTTTTGTGAAGTCGCAGCATCTACAGTAGTGTCAATGGGAACGGCTCTCATAGAGATACATGGCCTTTATCATATCCTGCGACTTTGAATTAGGGTTGCCACCTTTTCTTTAAGCCAAACCCAAACACTTTAGCGGCACGCCACAATGTTTGTTTGTTTTTTTTAAGGGAAAACAATGTGGACTGGTTTCACCAAAGCCCCCCACTTACATCAGAATTCCCTGCATTCCCCCTTAAATCATGGTTACCAAAGCCCCGCTTACATTAGAGTCTGCAGAGCACCCCTTATATCTGAGTCCCACTTACCATAGTGCACTCACTTGCTCAGATGCAGGAGAGAGAAGGGAGGGAGGGGGCCTATGCACTTGGTGGTTGTGGTACTTGGTTAGTTGGGGAGCATAGGTGTGTGCAACCTGGGCAGCAGGGGGAATCTGCACCACACTGGGTGATTAGGGTGTGCCCAGCCACTCCTAAGTTGGGGGAGCCACAGTCCAGTCTGAATAGTGTGCCCGGGTTTCCGGGGGTCTGAATCCTGGACACATGTTTCAAAACCTGGACTGTCCGGGTGAATCCTGGACAGGAGGCAACCCTACTTTGGATCCTTAGCCACACAAGTGTGAAAGGAGCCTTAAAGGATAAGAAAACATAGGCATGTGATCTGATGCGTCCCGTGGTGGCAGGTCTCCACCCCTATATATTAAATGCACACAATAAGAAGAGGAGGAAAAAGAAGATGTGGGGCTTTAAATGAGATCTGACACCATTTTTGATATTGTATGGAACTGTGTCAGAATAGACTATATATGTAAGTAATAACACCTTGCCAAGATTGAAGCACATAGATCATAGTCACAGAAAATCATATAAGTGGCCATAAAACATATACAAGTTTATTATGCGTCAAAGACAGTCTATCATATATGGCTAATTCTGCGTCAAAGACAGTCTATCATATATGACATGATACAATGATCAAATGATTCTATATCTACTATGTGCATGCTACAATATTCAAAGTGCATGGTAAAAAGCAGCCATACAATAATCAATATGAGTATAAATATGAATACACGAATAACATGGTTCAAAAATGGCTTGGATGGTTGTCCGATCCTTGGGGCTGCGATGCACGACAGCTATTCCTCCCCTTCCCAAGCCAATCCCTGGGTTTTGGCTGGGGGGCGGGGGTCGATCTCTTGTGCATCGGTGTTATGCATGAACACACTGCCCAAGGCAACTTCCGACGGCCAACGGCCATAGTGATGTTTTTCCATCGTCAGCCGCAGCTGTGGATCACCTTTCCTAGGAAATAGGTATCGGGAAGACCAACTTTCTTAAAAGTCTGGCGGGTTGTCAGTTTTATTTAGTGTGTGTCTCTGTGTCTTGCGCAATAAGGTAATTGGATGTTGAATAATGGGTGACGCTATATTTGTTAAAATATTATATAATTGTTTCTATTGGATTTCTTTTTGATTAAGAATAAGATTATGATGTAGTATATTCAATTGGCAGGTGAGTTATACATTCGATAAGATTGTTTTCTGTCTTTATAGGGATCATATACCCCAAATTGTGTTCTTGTTTCCCCTGAGGAAGCCTCACAAAGGGAAAACACGTTGGGAAAGGACCCAGCACCTGTCACATCCTGTGCTCCCACCCTATACCACCTACTAGGTTTCTACCGGGTAATGAATGTATCTTATGACACATTTAGGGGGAGGTTATATATTCTGCTTGGATGTGTAGTCAATCTGCCTGTTTGGGTTTTTTTTATATTGATCATGTGTTGCTATGATTAGCCCATGTAGGCAAATGTTTAATATGTATCAATAAATGTGTTTTTATATGGACAATTGTGTCTAGATTTATTTTTCCAGAGGCTGTATTGATGGGCACAGGTAAGGCTGCACTGATGACTGAGTACTGATCAGGCTGCATTGATGGGCAGAGGTAAGGCTGCACTGCTGGCTAAGCACTGATCAGGTTACATTGATGGGCACTGATGAGGGGGCATTGGTGAGGCTGCATTTAATGGGCATTGGTGAGGCTGCATTGATGGGCACTGGTGAGGCTGCATTGATGGGCACTCATCAGGCTGCATTGATGGGCACTGGGGAGGCTGCACTGATGGGCACTGGTCAGCCAGCTCAAGTGAGCCCTCAGCCCAGACTCAGTGTGCTGTCACTGAGGCCCGCCAGACAGCACTGGCACAGGCCGCAGCCCAGCCCAGCCAGGCAGCAACCAGCAAGTAAGCCTACACCCCCCCCCCAATGATGCCAGGCTTGGGCTGGACTTACCTTAAAATTTATGAGGGGTTATCAAATTTACCTTCGGGCTGAAGCCCCTGGTCTTTTTCCCACCTAGCAACACCCCTGGGTTAGTAAATATGAAGAAGCTGTGCTAACTTCCATTATCCGGCCACGTGCAAGCCAAAATACTATTTGTTTTTTATTTTGCTTGCACAAAATTGGGTATTCTTTGCAAGTCAACTTTCACCACATTCTCTAAGCTAAGGGTTAATTCACTTGCAAAGTGCAACTTCTCTTTTCTTTAGTAAATCAACACCAATTTCTAAAGACTAATAGATGCATTGGGATAGATTTATTAAAAGAAAATAGGCTGTACATTTTGTAAGGGAATTTTCCCTTAGCTTAGTGAAGGAGGTGAAAATTTACTTTGCAAAGAATACCCAATCACATGCAAGAAAATAAAAAAACAGAAAACAGTATTTTTGTTTGCATATGTTTGGAGGATGGAAGTCAGGAGAGCTTCATCTCATTCACTGGCCTAGGGGAAAATTTCTTTACAAAGCGAACATTCTATTCACATTTAGTAAATCAGCCTCTTAGATCCTTAGATGTTCAGCAAGAAACAATCATGCACCAACTGATCAGAGACTAACCTTTCCACCACACATGTATGAAATGACCGTGTTAATAGTCTGACATTTATATGGTTTGTTATGTTCTGTTCCTATACTATAACTGAGCGTGAAAGAATTTCCCCCGGTCATCATATGCACAGCTTATTGTAAGTCACATGAAAGAAGCATAGATCAATATACCATTTCTTTATGATGTTAAAGTGGACCTTTCACATGCTTTTCAAATATTCACCAGAAAATCAACACATCAAATTATAGAGCAATATTAGAATTTCAAAGCTTTGAAAGCTCAGCTCAGCGTAGAATGTCGGCAATGCTGAGGTGGCTGAATTATCAAGCATATGCAGGAATGGCATCATCTGGGTACAGCCAATGAAAACGGCTGGAGTTCGGTACCTGGAAGCCACCAGGTTGAAGATGTCCAGCTCTGGGACATTGCAGAGCTAGAGAGAAGATGGGTATAGTTCTTGCTTCAACATGACATGCTGGTGGGTTAATTGTCTCCTATATAAATTGGCCCTAGTATGTGTGTATAAATGTGAGTTAGTTACTTTAAATTATTATTGTTATTATTATTATCATACAGGATTTATATAGTGCTAACAGTTTACGCAGCGCTTTACAATATAAAAGGGAGACAATACAGTTACAATACAATACAAGATGATTAAGAGGGCCCTGCTCAGAAGAGCTTACAATATAATAGGTTGGGGCAGGTGGTACAAAAGATCATAACTGTGTGGAATGAGCTGATGGAAGTGGTAAAAGATTAACGGGAGGCGTAATAGGCTTCCCTAAAGACATGGATTTTCAGGGATTGCTTGAAGGCAGCTAGAGTAGGAGATAGCTGGACAGGTTGAGGTAGAGAGTTTCAGAGGATGGGAGGGACTCTGGAGAAATCCTGGAGACCATAATGGGAGGAGGAGACAAGGGAGCTTGAGAGTAGGAGGTCTTGAGAAGACCAGAGAAGATGGTTTGGGTGATATTTGGAGACAAGATTAGCGATGTAGCTCGGGACAGAGTTGTAAATGGCTTTGTATGTTGTAGTTAGTATTTTGAATTTAATTTGCTGGGCGATCGGCAGCCAGTGTGGGGATTGGGGGAGAGGGATGACAGACACTGAGTGGTTGGTAAGGTGGAGAAGTCTGGCAGCAGCATTCATGATAGACCGAAGAGGAATAAGAATAAGAAGGGAGTTGCAATTGCCAATGTGAGAGATAACAAGGGAGTGAATGAGTAGCTTGGTGGTTTCATTTGTTAAAAAGAAGTGTATTTTAGAGATGTTACAGAGGTGAAGTCTACAAGCTTTTGACAACAATTGGATTTGGAGCTAAAAAGACAGGTCAGAGTCTAGGATTATACCTAGTACTCTGGCATTATTGATTTTGATGGAAAAGTCATGGCGGGAGGTACGGGCGTGGGGGATATTACCAGCTCGATTTTAGAGAGATTCAGTTTAAGGAAGTGGTGCGACATTCATGCTGATATGTCAATTAGTAAGTTAATAATATGAGAGGAGACTGAAGGAGAGAAGCGAGGAGTAGACAGATAGATTTAGGCGTCATCATCGTATAGATGGTATTGAAAGGCGTGGGCGGCTATCAAGTGATCAAGTGAGGAGGTGTAGATAGAGAAGGGAAGGGGTCTAAGAACAGAGCCTTGGTGGACCCCCACAGGCAATGAAGAGGAGGTAACACTGAAGGAGCGCTGTGACAGGTAGGAGGAGACCTGGGATAGAGCAGAATCTTGGAGGCCAAGGGAAGGCCGCAGAGAGGTCAAGCAGTAGGAGTATGGAGTAGAGCCCATTGGTTTTAGCAGTTAGTAAATCGTTAGTGAGTTTTAGTAAGGCAGGTTCTGTGGAGTGCTGCAAGCGAAAGCTAGACTGCAAGGGGTCAAGAAGGTTATTTTCACTGAAGCAGGAGCTAAGACGGTTGTAGACTAAGAGTTCTAGAAGTTTAGAGGTGAATGGGAGCAATTAAGTTGTTCAGGTTGGTGGGGTCCAGTGAGAGCTTTTTAAGTATGGGAGTGATCTGTGCATGTTTTAGAGGGGAGGGGAGGTGCCACTAGAGAGGGAGAGATTGAAGATGTGAATGAGGGAGCATAGAATAGAATAAGAGGGTGACTGTAGTAGTAGTGAGGGATCCAGGGAACAATTGGTTAGGTGGACATCTGAGAAAAGGTTTCTAACCTCTTCAGTAGTAGCCAGTTCAAAAAATCTAAGTGTTGACTTTGCTGTTAGGCAAGGTATGTTGGGTGGGGAAGATGTACGCACAGTGGAGGTGTCCTCACATATTGCATCAATCTTGTCTTTGAAATGATTGGCAATCTCTTGGGCAATGAGTGAGTTAGTGGGTGGGGGGGGGGGGGACGAAGCGGAGAGTTAAAGGTTGAGAAGAGCAGACAGGGACTGGAAGACAAGGTACTAACAAGAGAGACAAAATAGGCTTGTTTGGCAGCATGGAGGTAAGAATTGTATTTTAGGAGGGCAGATTTATATAGGGTGAAGTCCTGAAGGCATTTGGTTTTACGCCATAGTCATTCAAGAGAACAGCAATGTCTCTTGAGATTTCTAGCGTTGTCAGTTTGCCAAGGTTGTAACAGTCTGGGCCTGATTCTGCGTGTAGTTAGAAGAGTGAGTGCGTCCAGTGATGAACTGTTGTAGACAGAGGTACCCAGGTCAGGACAGGATAGGGGAGAGATTATATCAGGTCACCTGGGGTCAGGTGACAGATGCGCACCTCTGGGGTGCGAATCACACCACTGAAGTGTGAAGCGCACCGCTAAGATTGCGAAGTGCACCGATAAGGTTGTAAACCCTTAGCTGACTGCTACGACGAGAGATCAAGATGGTGCAGGGAAGCGGAACTGCTGGAACCCTGACACAGATTGCACAGGGAACTAGAGCATAGGTTTCCCCAAGGCGAGGAGGTCAGTGGGAGAGCCAAGGGTCAGAGCTACAAGCAGCCAGAACAGAGAGGAGGCACGCCAAGGACGGGGTGACTAGCAGATAGGGAAGGTCAAAGAACAAGCTGAGATAGGGGACACTAGCAGACAAGGAAGGTCAAGAAGACACCAAGATCGGTACAAGAGAACAAACTAAGAGCACATGGCAGGAGCAAACACACAAGCCAAACACACAAGGCTAGCAGCACACAGAGTTAAGTACTCTTTCCTGTGGGCGGAGCCATGCTGGTAGTAGATTACTTAATCATTCAGGTGTGAGGGCTCGGTCCCAAAGCTGAAACACAGAGCAGAGAGGTAAACAAACAGAGAGGACCTGAATTGTTAGTGCAGATCCATGACAGTACCATCCCTCTTACAAGGCCTCCCCCTCCCTCGCTTGGGCCCAGGCTTGGAGGGGAACTTCAAATAAAATTTCCTCAAAAGATGAGGTGCGGATATCAGATGCAGGGATCCAAGACCTCTCCACAGGACCAAAACCTTTCCAATGCACGAGGTACTGAAGAATGCCTTTACATAGCCGGGAATCCAGAATGTGACTAACCTCATACTCCTGATTATCCTCAGAGACCAGAACAGAGGTAGGGAGAGACCAGAGACCAAGATGAGTTATTGAGGACTAAAGGTTTCTTAGGAGTGGGCAAGGACAAGCGAAGACCAGCAGAAGCTTGCATGGAGGATTCAGACCGGGCACCAACATGACATGAATCATGTCCCTAATGAAGAATCTTAGCTCTTAACTCAGTGGGGACGAAGGTATTGCCTGGAGGAGTTTTGACTCCATGGTGGTAGAATGGGCAAGGACGCATGAGGTTGGACAGATAGGCTGATGTTCACAGGTGGACTGCTCATCTAGAGTGCCAAATGACCTAGAGAGTGTATCAACCTGACTGTTGCAGGGCACATTCCAGAAATTGCTACACGCAGCGGGAAGAACAGGAGATACTGAGGTGATGGCAACAGGAAGTTCCACTTTCAGGGCAACGTTAAGTAGGCAAGACGAGGAACAGGAGGGACCCCAAGCCAAGATTTGCCCAGAAGTCCAGTCCACATGTGGAGAATGGAGCCATAACCAAGGAAGGCCCAATATGATGGGGGTTGAGGTCTTAGGCAAAATAAAGGACATCCACTCCTGGTGGAGTGTCCTTACCGACATCTTAACGGGGAGGCTCTGGAAGCAGATAGGACCCCCTGGGAGAACGGTGCCATCAATCGCCGATACCATCGGCGTGGTGAGGGGCGAAAGGGTAAGTCCCATAGAGGATGCAGTTCTCCAGTCCATGAAATTGCCAGCAGCCCCAGAATCCAGATATGCTATGACCGGATGAGAGGAAGCGCTAACATGGAGGGACAAAGAAACAAGAAGACGAGGAGGTGAAGGTGATAATTCTGGGTCCAATACTTCACCTTCCAGGTGTATTGGACCTGAGCGTTTTCCTGGGCGAAGTGAACAAGTGTCATGAAAGTGACCTTTGCCCCCACAATAGTTCTGCACCTAGCACGTTCCTCGGAAGATAGCCTGGCCTGGCCCAGCTGCATGGGTTCCTCGGCTGGCAGGGGATGCTCCATGAGATGAAGAGAGGGGAGCTCAGACTGCCTAAGGGCCGGGAAGTGCTGGCGTCTTTTTTCTAGGGACCTCTCCTGAAAACGGATGTCGATCTGGTTACACAAGGAGATGACCCCGTCCAGATCTGTGGGAATGGTTCTTCCCGCTAATTCATCCTTTACTCTATCAGAGAGGCCATGTAAAAAGGTTGCAACTAGGGCCTCATTATTCAAGCTCAGCTCAACAGACAGTGTATGAAAATGAAGCGCATATTGTTCTACAGAAGCGGACTCTTGACAGAGATGTAAAAGGGCCCTGCTTGCTGAGGAGACACGACCTGGTTCCTCGAAGATATTCCAAAAGAGTTTCAAGAAGCTAGACAGGCTAGAAACCACTGTATCATTATTCTCTTAGAAGGGGCCGGCCCAGGCTAACACCTCCCCACACAGGAGAGATATAATATAGGCTACCTTTGCCCCATTGGACAGGATGTTTTGGGGCTGGAGCTCAAAATGAATGGTGCACTGGCTAAGGAACCCCCTGCAGGTCTTGGAGTCCCCAGAGTACTGGGATGGAGTTGGTAAATACAAGGAGCTTGTGGCTGCGGCTGTGACCGGAAAAGGTGCGGCCGCTGATGGCGGTTGAGATTGTGGCACTGGAGGTCCTAAGGAGGCCTGAAGTTGTTCAAAGCAGGAGGCCAACACCGGCAGGAATCGCATCACCTTGGTCTGATTAAATTCCTGGGTCTCGAGTCTGCAGACTATGCCCTGTAGCAGATCATCTGCAGGTAGCGACACATCAGCCTGGTCCATGGCCTATCAAACTGGGTCAGGTGACAGATGCGCACCTCTGGGGTGAGAATCGCACCACTGAAGTGCAAAGCGCACCGCTAAGGTTGCGAAGTGCGCCACTAATGTTGTGAACCCTTAGCTGACTGCTGCGAAGAGAGATCAGGATGGTGCAGGGAAGAGGGACTTTTGGGATCCTGACACAGATTGCACAGAGAACTAGTGCATAGGTTTCCCCAGGGCACAGAGTCTAAGAGCCAGTAGGTGTTCACCAGATCCTCTGGTGGTGAGGATGGACTTGGTTGCAACTGGATTCAGGTCGCAGCCCCCAGTGTGCCGCAGCTCATGCTCCCGGCAGGCTACAGGTGAATGGAGAGAAAGCAGCAGTGCAAGATAGCAAGAGGAGGTCAGTGGGAGAGCCAAGGATCAGGGCTATGAGCAGCCAGAACAGACAGGAGGCACGTCAAGGACGGGGTGACTAGCAGGTAAGGTCAAGAAACCGCCAAGATTGGTACATGAGAACAAACGAAGAGCACACAGCAGGAGCAAACACACAATATTTATTGGCAATGAGGCTTGAAGCACATGGAATTAAGTACTCTTTCCTGTGGGCGGAGCCATGCTGGTAGGAGATTACTTAATCATTCAGGTGTGAGGGTTCGGTCCCTAAGCTGAAACACAGAGCAGAGAGGTAAGCAAACAGACCGGACCTGAATTGCTAGTGCAGATCCATGACAGATATATATATATATATATATATATATATATATATATACATACATACATACATACATATACACACACTGTTATAAATAAATGTAAAAAACATTGGATGGTATCAGTAGAGCAGAGGACATGTCATTAGGGCAGTGGACAATGTCAGTAGGGGAGTGGACGATGTTTATTATATCATTTTTGTATTATTTTTTACGATTTTATTTTTATATTACATTTTTAAATTTTTTATAATGTTTACTATTTTTTTAAGGAGCCTTTAAGGGCTCTGGTGAAATATCAAGGTGAGACACACCCGGCACACCCCCTGCGCACGCCTATGCCCTTATCCAAACATGCCACCAGACAGGTCAGGAAAGGCAGCAGCGGCGGGAGAGTGAGCGCCCCCCTCCCCCACCTGAACCCTACTAGGCCATATGCCTTCAACATGGCTCTGCCCCCCGCCATAAGGCACCTTGTCCCCATGTTGATAGGGACAAGAGCCTCTTCCCCACAATAACCCCTTCACTGCCAATGACATTTATACAGTAATCAGTGGACATTTACATTTCTGATCACTGTATAAATGTCATTGGTCTCAAAAAAGTGTCAAAAATGTCCACATGTCCGCCGCAATATCGCAGTCCTGATAAAAATCGCAGATCGCCGCCATTACTAGTAAAAAATAAATAAATAATAAAAACGCCATAAATCAATTCCCATAGTTTGTAGACGCGATAACTTTTGCGCAAACCAATCAATAAACGCTGATTGCGATTTTTTTTACCAAAAATATGTAGAAGAATATAAATCGGCCAAACCTGATGAATAATTTTTTTTTATTATTATTTTTGGATTTGTATAGCAAAAAGTAAAAAATATAGTTTTTTTTTTAAATCGTCGCTATTTGTTCATTTATAGCAGCGATCAGAAATGACGCAGAGGGGATCAAATACCACTAAAAGAAAGCTCTATTTGTGGGAAAAAAATGATATAAACTTTGTTTGGGTACAACGTCGCACGACCGCGCAATTCTCATTCAGAATTTGACAGCGCCGAAAGCATAAAATTGGTCTGGGCTGGAGGGGGGTTTAAGTGCCCAGTAAGCAAGAGGTTAATAAAACTTCATTGAAGATTGAAAATGTTTATTAAATCAAAAGTTACTGTATTATTTTTGCTTGAATCGTACAGTTTTATGTGCAACCTTTTGCACAGAAATGTACTTATAAAAAGAGAGATAGCATCATTGTTCATCTCTGCAGGACAGAGAGGAGGAGATATGTCACGGTTCATACAATGAATAGACAATTACCGTGTTAGGAAGGAGGGTGAGCATATAAATTGGCCGGTACATGCAATGAGCAGACAGGGCAGCGGTAAGGAGAAGGACGAGAATATAGATAGAGCATTGTATACAATGAGCAGGAAGAGCAGGGAGATGGAAAGGAATGGCAATGTAGGTGCCCCAGTGTATAAACTCAATGGACTTCATGGTAGGGAATGTTGGGAGAAAACAACATTTCAGTTTGGAGACTTCACACTAAATGCCACAAACGGGCACAACAGCTACAGTCTGGGCACTGTGCTGTGTGTTATCACAGGGGCCTCCCGGGGGTTTGGCAGGAGCCTGGCACAGGAACTGTGCCCCAGAGTGGCACCAGGCTCTTCCCTTCTGCTGGTGGCCCGCACAGAGCAGGCGCTGCGAGTGTTGGCTGAGGAGCTGACACTTCAGTACTCAGAAATTGGGGTGAAATGGGTGGCAGCAGATCTGGGCACAGCAGACGGGGTGAAGAGGACAGTGCAAGCTGCACAGGAGCTGAACGGACGAGACGCGGCACAAAGGATCCTCATTATCAATAACGCAGGTAAAGGACGCAATGTCACATAGAGCTGCCAATATTAAAATATTAATTATTAATAAAAACACATTGCTGCTTATGGCTCAGTTCACAAATGTTTGGCCGCGGTTTCAGTGCAGGAGTCCGGTGAGATTTTGTTCACCAGTTCAGGTGCGATTCAGGTGCAAATTTTTACTTGAAATCTCACCTGAACCGAGCTGAAAAATGCACAGGACTCTTTTTAAAAATGGACCGTGGCAGATATGTCGGCTCAACAGAGAAGGCTGCCGGTTCACATGTCATGTGTATTGGATCATAACACATCCAATTCGCATGTATGTGAACCAAGCCTAAAGGACAAATATTGTCATCATATTGTATTCTGATTGACTGTACAGGTTGTCGCTGTTTACAGAAATTTTGCAATTCTTTGCTTTTTCCATGGAAGGCTTAAAAGTGTATCTAAAATCAAAAAATGTCTTTAGTTTTGGAACAGGAAGTATATCAATTGTTCATCGCAAAGGGACACACAGCAGAAATAAATACTTAAACTTCAGCTGCTTCATGAATATACTCTTTTAAAGCTCGTACTGTATGGTTACTCTATAGCAGTCCATGGTTTATAGTTGGATCATACAATCTGTTTAGATGCATTGACTTGTGTTGGTCACATTAGATCCAGTCCAGCCATAAATACTGGATGGTCTTTCTGTAATCCAATATAACCTGTAAGCCCTCAAAGACTACAGAAGATACCAATAGCTACATCTGAAGTTTATCTGATATTGTCTAACCTATACTTTGTACCCAATGATATCAGTGTCCAAAAAATATTCAACTGTAATGTACAGGTATCAGAGGTGGCTGGTGATCAAAAAATTTTTTTGGGGGGGCAAACAAATTGAAAAATTAAACTGTTAGTAATGCAGGACTGTAAACAGACATTTATCAGGAGATTATGTATCAATACTGCTAGATAAAATATTGAAAATGTCAGGCTGCATTCACAGCTGAGCGTATCGGTTTCAGGCGGAAAGTCGCGCGATTTTACCGCGGTTTTGTACAGGTCAAAAGGTCACCAATGTAAAAAGCAGAAAACCGCCTGTAATCTGCCTAAAAAGAATCTTGTGTCCTTTTTTGAGCTTCCGGCGTTTTCCTTCAGGTGGCAGAACATTCAGATGTGAACAGGGGCCATTTAAATGAATGAGATTTTGCTTGTTTTATGAGTGTTTTATGAGCTGAAAATACGCATGTGTAAATGGGCCCTAAATGTTAAAAAGTCAACCGTTAAAAAATGCAATCAATCAAATCAATTGCAGCCTCAATGTGCCCTTCAAATGCAGCCTCACTGTGCACATCATATGTAGACTCACTGTGCCCATCATATGCAGCCTCACTGTACCCATTGTATTCAACCTCACTTTGCCCATCATATGCAGCCTCACTGTGCCCATCAATTGCAGGCTCACTGTGCCCATCAATTGCAGGCTCACTGTGCCCATCAATTGCAGGCTCACTGTGCCCATCAATTGCAGCCTCACTGTGCCCTTCAATTGCTGCCTCAATGTACCCATCAATTGCAGGCTCATTATGCCCATCAATAGCAGGCTTACTGTGCCCATCAATTGCATCCTCACTGTGCCCATCAATTGCAGTCTCACTGTGCTCATCAATTGCAGGCTCACTGTGCACATCATATGCAGCCTCACTGTGCCCGTAAATTGCAGCCTCACTGTGTTCGTCAATTGCAGCCTCACTGTGCCCTTCAATTGCTGCCTCAATGTACCCATCAA
>BLSH010106279.1:225812-240170 GCA_018402905.1 Glandirana rugosa
TTCTCTGTCGTTGTAACTGTCGTTTCGGTGTGCAAACTACCTGTTTTACGTGTTCTTAAAGTTGTTTGTCGGTTTCACCCCGTAAACAGTAATACGTGTTATAGTCGGGATGAGGTCACTGAGCAGCAAATTATATCACCTGTGATGTATTTCAGTTATCCTGCAAACCTGGCCTGTTAGTGGGTCCCGAGGACCGGAGTTGAGAACCACTGAGTTAGGCAGACATGAAGAGACAGATTGAATGACACTGGTGGGCGTGTACTTCCATTGGGCATGTCAGTGTGCTAACAATAAAACCTATGTTATATAATTGACTGCATTAGGGGAGATTGGTTTGCCCTGCGAAGAGGCTGTGTTATGTGCTGTGGTTTTTGGAGGAGTAGGGCTGATATTGTGCATAATGACAAATGCCCCACTTTGGCTGTTTGTTGAAATTCTTGTGCATTTTGTCCATCAAACGTGTGGCTTTGCTGTCAATGTTGTGTATTGTTGCTGTGTGACCATGCATTCATGGTTTGGGGGCATCTGCTGACCTTCTACTCTTTGATCTCATTGCTTAATCGTGTACACAGAAATGCATCTTCCAGCAGAACCGTCACCAATGTATGTCTGTGGAATGTGGGGTGGTGGGTGGTCATGTTTTGGAATATGCATCTTTTTAATATTTTGTATTTTTTTTAAGAACGACTGACTGTTTTTTTGTAATTTGGTATAATCTTGCAGCTAAACATTTGTTAGTGGTTGGTGTCTGTTGAGAGTAGTTGTACTATGAACTGTGTAGCCTGCTAAACACTGTGAAATTAAAGCTATGTCCACTATAAGGCTTGGAAAAACATTAGACTGTAAGCTCCTATGAGCAGGGCCATTAGATCTCAATTGCTAAAAGTTTGTCTAAATGTACCACCTAATATACTAATGCCAGTAAATGAATGAACATAATTGTGTTGCTGCTGTTCAAATAAATGTAAATTCTGGAGCTATTTTCTTTTAAATTTGTTTTGGGGGGAGCTGGCTTTGGGGAAGTGAACTGTCTTGCTAATGACAAATTATGAGAAGGTGTAATCCTGGATTAAAAAAAACCTAACCTCTTCAGCACACCTGCAAGTAAATGATAAAGGATGTTTGAGTGAAGTCTTTTCTTTTAACAGGTCTGGAGGATTGCAGGTAAGTGCCGGTTCACACTGCACTGTGCAAGATTGTGTCTGATTCACACTGCAGTACAAGTCACAAGCGCTGTCCATGCAATTTCAGCCATACATATAGGATGGCTGAATTTGCATTGCATTCAGACCAAACTCGCACAGGACCTTTTTTTTTTTTCTTTTGGTCCACACCAGAATTGGATTGCATGGGTGTTCATGCCCATGCGATCCGATTAATGTCCGAACTGTTAGTTTGCACTGTGATATGTGAGCTGAAATGGGGGTGTCATTAACAATGTATTGATGCTCCTAGCTGGTCACACATGGCAGTGTGAAATGCGATCCGGGAACCTGCAGTGGATTTGCAGGGTTCCTGCATTGCACAAGTGTGAACCGACACTCATAATTAATTTAGCTGGGGGATAGGCAGTGTTGTACGTCTCAAACAGAGCCTTTGTCATTCACCTGCCTATTACTAAAAAAAAAAATTGTGATTGTGAGCAAATATTCGCAAGCAAGTGTGGCTTTGTCCTCTGACCTGGGAATGTCATTGTGTTCACCCCGAAGTGCCTTTGCTGGTCAGGATCTCTATATAGGTGGATATAGCGAGGTTCCATTTCAGCAAAGAGGTGCTACTCATTTGATGGCTAAGTGTAGGAAATAAACTTGTGCTTACACCATGTGGGGGAGGATGTGGCAGCTATATTTGGTGGGGATGGGGTTAATTGATTTGTTCATGTGGGATCACCACACATTCACTTCCTGCCAGGGCAGCCATCAGAAATTTTGGGGCCTCTTAAACAGCTTTAGACCTGCACCCCCCCTTCTTCTGACCACCAACATTCCCCAGGGAATTCCCACTGGGCCATTCCACCACATCCGCCCACTTGCCAGGGGTGTACGTATATCGCAGCCCCAGTAGGAATTATACACCAAGTCACACTTACCGGGTGTAGCCTGATAAGCATGACTCATTCAAGTGAAGTGTGCAATGCATGCTAGTGTGGGAGAGTGCACAGGCAGCACAGCCTCACCCAATGCTTGCAATAAGACCTCGTGCTGAACCATAGATGCTGGAGGTCCCAAACCTGGCCCAGTTGTTGCCCAGGGGGCGCTCTCTGACTAAAGTTTGGTATTTTTATTAGCTATGGTTTGGGAAGAACGGTGTCCCCAAACTGGGTGTCCCCCTCCCATAGACTCCAATGTTAAAGACTGCTAAAGACTTTGTTGTAATTGCCCCTTGAGACACTGGGGTCCCTTACAACAGTACTGCCTGTACCCCCCTGATGCCAGCCCTGCTTAATGCCCATGTGCACACATCACTTCCTGGTTACAGGCACATTACAGTTCCTGCATGCATTCTGCTGATGTAAATCAGCAAGGAGTGTGTGTGTATATATATATATATATATATATATATATATATAAGAAAGCTGCTTTTATATTTTATATATATATATCTGAGAGAGTTACTTCTATACACTCCTTTTACACTTGGCTGACTTTTCCTGAAACTCTTCATATCTGTGCTACTTCAAGTGGCACCAACTTAAAAGTAGCCCCTGTACTATTTTGATGTGACTTGAGGTTCCTAGCTCTCAATATTACTCAGGCATTCCCTGAAGTTGGGACAATGTCGTGGGCAAACTGCATTACTTTCAGGATAACACTTTTTGATTTAGGCCCCATTCGCACTTGTGTGACTTAAAAGTCATGCAACTATGATGTGACTTGAAGCAATGCCTGTGTAATCTTGAGGTCTAGGGACTGCAAGTCAGATCAAACTCGGACCAAAGTAGTTCAGGGACTAGTTTGAAGTTGATGCCACTTGAAGTCAGACAGCTATGAATCCTACTCATTGGAAATTGCGGGGTCCAACTTGACAGTCCCAAGTTGCAGAACAAGTTGCACAAGTGTGAAAGGGGCCTTAGACATCCACCAAAAGTGGAAGCTCTGCTTATCTCTCCCCCCCCCCTTCTGATGCCACGTTTGGCACCTTTTCGGGGGGGGGGGGTGAGTACTTGTTTTGGACACTTACCTGTTCCCACTTCCGACAGACCTCACTGCAGCGAGGTATGGCGGAAATTTGTCACCCCTCCTCCATCCCTGCTGCCAGGCCATTCAGAAAGCGCAGTGCCCTTTGTGCATGCACAGTAGGGAATCGGAAATGGAGGCAACAGCACCTGAGAGCCAATGGAAACATGGGCTGGGGTGCCAACATCGCTAGCTTCCAGGACAGCGTCCTAATAATTAAAGTCAGCAGTTGCAGGATCTGTAGCTGCTGACTTGTACATGTTCTGTAGTGGGGGGGCTGAGGCACAACTTTAATATCAGCTTGTTTACCTAGACTGGTGAGCTGGGATTGAGCCCCAGCTGTCACATGGTACTTTGGCTTATCTCAACAACCTGTACCATGTGAATAGCTTCAGCTAATCACAGATCAGTAGTAATCCCAGCTGACATGAATGTCAAACAATTCTGACTGTTCAGGCTGGTACATTGATTTGTATGGTATCAGCAAGCCTACATGATACATTTAAACAAGGCTATCTAAAGCCTCGTACACATGGGACGACGATCGTACGTACAATCGTCGCAAATCATATGCTGCATAATGTAACTTGCATACTGACTGCACTACACGATCGTACGAGCACAGAAAGAATGTTCAAGTGCATGTAATTAGCATCCAGCCATTCCTGACTTCAGAGCATGCGTGTTTTGAACAATACAACTTGTTGTACCAACTGCTCTGTACACATGATACAACGGTCGTATGGGCGCTTGTTGGTACGACCAAGTTTTCTAGTCTGCTCATACAACTCCCTTGTACGACCGTCGTATGTTTGGCTGTTCTAATCGCGCATACGAACGATCGATATTGCATACAATGGTCGTTAGTACGACCTGTTGTATACGAGGCTTAACTCACAGAGTAGTGGATGGTATGACCTTCTGAAAGCTTGCATTGTACTCAGCATTAGATGCTGAAAATATGCATATTCACCAATTAGCCAATGCACATCAGTTTGATTGCTTCCATACTATGAATTCTTTAAATGCATGCAATGGTATGTACATATTCATTAATATTGTGATGTGGCGTTGGAATAATCACACACTAGTTAATGTGCTGGCAGTTTGTAGAGAATTTTCAGAATCCAAGATTAGTAAATGTATTTTCTATGGCTGGTAGTGGTCAACTTCGTAGTGTAGTGGTTCCTTCTAATACCTTCAAAGCTTACAGCTACAGGTTCATATGCTACCGGTGTCATCACTACACCGTGCATTGTAATTGGCATTATATTTTGTATTGTGAAAATATGTGAAGGCATATTCGCCAATTCCCATCAGTTTGATTGCTTTCATACTATGAACTTATGCAATGGTATGTACATATTCAATAATATTATAGTGTAGAATTGGAATATTCACACACTAGTTAATGTGCCGGCAGTTAGTTTGTAGAGAAGGAAGAGAATACAAGATTAGTAAATGTATTTTTTCTGGCTAGGTACAGTCAACTCTATAGCGTAGTGGTTTATTCCGATGCTTTCAAAGCTTACAGCTCAAGGTTCGGATCCTACAGATGTCATCAGCACACCTTGCATTGTACGCAGCATTATACTTTCCATTTTGCTGCGGTAGTTCCCATACACTTTTTCAAGCAAATCAAGTTCATACAAACCTTCAATGGATTCTGCAGGTTCAAGCCCAATTAACATCAGCTATTCCCATATATGCCGATTAAGAAGGCATATTCCCGGCAATAACGCGATTCTGCGTTCACACGATCGCCTATTTGATATGCTAATTGGCTTTAATGGGCGTTATTTTTTAGCGTTGCACGAACGCATATTCACGATATAGTGAATTAGCCCCACAGTCTTTATAGTCTTGTGATTTTCTCAGACATATAAATCAATCTGTTTGTTGTGTGTTCAGGTTTCTTTGAGTGAACATTCCCAAACAAATGCTTTTGTAAATGTCTACACAAGTTGTTCTCTAATACAATGGGAACATACGTAGATACTAATGAATGTTGGCCAATTGTCAGTTGGCAGTTGTTTTACATGGATTCTGGTCAGATGATCCATTCAGGTAACCAAGGTCTCAACAATATTTTGACCTTGTGACATATATGACCTATAGCATGTATGATACAATAGTGCCACCTAGAGGTCGAATTTGAAAATGTTTCATCTATATGTAGCGGTACCCCCGAATGAGCTGCTAATGAAATGTATATTTTCCCGAGCCTCCCCTGAATATTCTTGCAGCCAGTAACTATAGCGTTTTTCACACAGCCAGGTGCACACACAATCCTGCTTGTTTCCAATGACCAGTCTAGGGGATGCATTTTCAATGCTTTAATGTTCAACTTGGATAGAAGGGTAGAGATAGGATACTCCAAGCAACTGAATGTAACTGAGGACAAATTCTCCCTAGGTTCTGTACAGCAGGCAGTCAGTGGCTTCACACAGCAGACTGACTCCAGTGAAACAAGTCCATCTTTAAGCAACAAAGGACAGGCCAGACTTTGTTTCTTCAAGACACTCGCCAGTGTCTCCTTTCTAACTCAGTGTAGCAGACTACCAAAGGCACTTTATGGCAGGCTGGCTTTAGCAGAACAGGTCCCTTGTTAAACAGTAAGGACAGAAGCTGGACTCTGTTCTTCAAGACACTCTCCAGTGTCTCCTTTCTAGCTGGCACACCCAATTAAGCTGATATGAGGGCAGGGGAAATTCTAGCACACAGTCTCAGGGATCCTCTCACAGATCTGTACTCACTCCATGTCCTGGGACTGTTGGTAGCCTGTTCTGCCAACCTCCAAGCGACACTTTGCCACTGCAGTATCAGACCGAATCCAAGGACATCCTCCCTCTG
The DNA here is from genome assembly GCA_018402905.1 of Glandirana rugosa. Taxonomy (NCBI): domain Eukaryota; kingdom Metazoa; phylum Chordata; class Amphibia; order Anura; family Ranidae; genus Glandirana; species Glandirana rugosa. The sequence goes on from BLSH010106279.1 coordinate 231,842, forward strand.
TCAGCATTCAAAGAACTGTGGGTTGCAGCTTCAGCATCCGGATAGGCCTCGACTAGGCCTAGCAGCCGGCAGCCTCCTGGATAGGCTTTAGGGCCTAGCAGCCAGGAGCTAAACATACACCTCACCCCTCAAGCTTGGGTGGGCTGGGACTCCTCACCTTGAGCCCATGTGCTCCCTTTTATATGAAGGTGTTCACCCAAGATGCAGTGGGTCACCACTCCCCTGCTAGCCGGTCAGAACCACCTCCAAATACACCTGCTGTCACTGGCTGAGGGTTTCTCCCTCTGTCCAATAGGGACCCATACCACTGGACAGCGTGAACTGATCTCCAGACCATATGAAACAGCACCGGAGCACACAGAGCAGACCTTACTTAAATCAGGCTCCCTGATAAGCAGACAGCACATACATTTACCTGTCAGCTCTTCTGTTAAGCAGACAGAGCCAAAAACTATATACACTCACTAGTACCCAAACTAGGAGGGCGCTACATATAGAAAACAAATGTAAAGGAAGTAGTGAGAAAGGACATGCCCATGTGAGATTGTCTACCTAAACTTTCCAAATAAAAGCAGGCCGAATAAGCTGACAGGGGGACTCCATAATGGCATAACAACAAGAAAGGTCTGTGTCAGAAGAAACCTGAGGATGGAACTATCGCTTCCTACTTGTAGAGTAGGGCCTGGGTGTCCTGGTAGCCTACCGAGATCATGAGTGAAGCCATTATAACCTGAGCTAAGGAACTTTAGCATATTTTTATTGTACACAGACCATTGTTCATGCTCATTCACCCTGAATATAGGGTGTGCATGTGTTGTTATGTATATCTGTCAGTCTAGTATTGTAATCCTATAAAATTGTAAATAGCGTACATTTTGTTTAGTAAAGCACAATGTTACACTACAGAGGTTTTATTGCTTCCTTGCTTTTACCGCAAAGAACCTTAAAAGATGCAAAGCAAAACAACTGGGGGCTCATCCTGGATTTGCACTAACGTTCAATTGAAGCTGATCTGTTTTCTGCAGTGTTTTCTGTTGCTTGTGATAAAAAATGCTGCCTAAGCTGTTTAGGAAAATTAAAACACAGTGCTATTTGGCTTAATCACGCATCAACACTGTGACCATTGGCTCTGCAAACCTAGAGTCCATAGGCCTAAAATCTCTTAAAAAAAATAATACAGCAGTCACTGCAGGGTGAACAGGATGAAACCTACAGTATACAGTATATTCTGGAGGTCATTGCCTCTGGGTGAGACAACAGTTCTGTCTTCAACCCAACATCCTCATGGTCAGCAAACTGTGATGAAAACCCCTTTTGGATGCAACAAGTATAACAGTAAAAGGAACAGAGGTGTATATAAAAGAGGACTAATGATAGAACTCCAGATCAGAGACCTGTATCATCCTCCCATCAAGTGCCAAATGTTAACCGACCATTCCTAATCTTTCTGGCTTCCTTTTTTATTCCCAACTTTGTCTTTGAATATGAACCTCCCCAGACTCCAGCCAGCCCTGACATTCAAAAACTTGTGCCAGAAAGCAGGGGAGTCTTGATCTCTACATGGTTTGGGAATGCATAGATATTCCCACACTTCCTTATTGCACCACTCTTAGCATTTCTGCTCAGTCTCTTCCATCTGATGACTGGGACCATATGGATACTCATACCCATACTCCAATGCTACTTGCTTTTGGACTATGCGCTGTACCCTGGAGAACTTGGGCAGGTCATCCACATTCCCTCTGCCTGGCATGACATAAAGATTCTTGGCCCATTTAATCAACTCCTTGTAAGCCTCATCTGGAGCAATGGCCTGGGCAAAGGTGCGGGGTGGGGGTGGGGGGGGGACATGTCCACTCGATACTCCCAATACTCCTCACTGAACTGCAATTGCTTAGCACACTGCAACAATTGTGGAACATGTTCTCTCTCTGCCAACCCAGGACGAGTTGTGGTGGTGCGCATTGCCTCATGCCCCTTTGCTGTATTCCCCCATGACCACTCTGATGGTGACCCCTCTGATGTGTCCCACTCAGATGTGTCCCCGTGCTCTGCTCCATACCAAATCTGGAACCTGGATTGTCTCTATGTCACTAACTTCCCCGGGGGGCCCACCTTCCTCAGTGGCCACCTCCAGCTCTTCAGCAACACAACACACAGGGACCACAGCAGCCACTGGTTTCTCTGTCGCTCATTCTGCAGCACAGGTGGGTACAGGCAGCTTCAACTCCTTCACTGTCAGCTCCCACTTGCAGCTACAGCCTGGCAAACCCTCTAGTTTTCGGTCCTGGCCCCAGAAACAGCTTAACTTCTCCCTGCTCCCTGGATCTTCATATCATAGCTTGACCCCTTGAGATGACTCTGGTACCTCGGCACAGTAGCCCATGCTCCAGTTGGCCATGTGTATAGCAAGTGGCAGGCTGCTAAGTATTAATTCCAGCCATGGTTCTACACAATTTTCACATTGGATCCATGCTTTCAGCACTGCGGTTGGCCTCTGGTGCTTTGCACACACCAGGCATAACTGCTCCGCTACCTTGACAGTGCCTAGTGCAAAACAGCCTCTGTGCACTAAACGCACTCCAGTGTCTGTTAAATGCTCCTGAGCTTCAGCCATCCAGTCCAGTCACCCTGGAAGCAAGATACTCTCTGGCGCCCTAGTTGCCCAGCACCTGAAGAATTGAAAGTGCGTCATATTGGTGCTTCTCTTTTTCTCTTCAACGTGCAAGGTGTACTTTGTCCCTGGAACTTAGGTATTAAAGTGATTGTAAACAATCACCTTGTAAAACAACCCATTCTGGTTAAAATAGAAAGTAAAAGCAAAACATGTGTATAGATATAAAAAAAAATCATAAATACCTTTTTTCCCTTTGTTCTGGATATTTTATAGATAGGCAACTCCTATCCTCATATTGATTAGTGGTTCCAAATTAATAATAACTACTGCAGTGGGGATCAGACACAAAAGATACACTCAGCATCTTTCCAAATAACGGTTCTGTTTATTTTGACGCAATTTAAGGTTTTTATACACATGATTACATACGTATCACATTAATACTACTATTGTACTTGTATGGTAACAAGGGGCGTAACATAGGCAGGCTAATTCTAATCAGCACTGGAAAGAGTGCAAACATGTAATGAAAACAATTTCCTTAACAAACCTCCCTCTTTTGGTCAATATTTTACATTTCAATCACTAACCATACCTGCTATAACCTTTCACCGGGAACCTCCACACGCTTAGGTGGAGGTAGTCCTGGCCAAAGGGGCAAACTCCATTGTGGAGAATATAATAGCTGTGCAGCGTTTTCATTACAAAATGTATTTTCATTGTGAAAAACAAATGTAATCAATGAAGTATTTATTCTCTTGCATGAATGTAAAGCAAAACATTTGCCAAAAATATGTATTGTCTATGCTTCTTAGTAAAAAAACGCATATCAATGGCCCATTACAGACCATATACATAAATATTGGTGTAGCTATTACAATACCAGCATTGAGGACCACCTTCCATGATAAAAGTCATATAAAGATAAAATACCATAAGGATAACCATACAACTTTATTGGGTAGGCACATGGTGTATCTTCATAGGGACCAATTATAAGACCATCCTTCATGACAAGACATTAAGGGGTTGATTTACTAAAGCTTGAAAGTGCCAAATTTGGTGCAGCTCCACACAGAAACCAATCAGCTTCAAGGTTTTATTGTCAAAGCTTGACTGAACAAGCTGAGGTTAGAAGCTGATTGGCTAGCATGCACAGCTGCACCAGTTTTTGCACTCTCCAGCTTTAGTAAATCAACCCCTAAGGTGATAAATAGATAAGGCATAGTATGGGAAAAAACTGTAGTATATCCATATAAAAGCCCAACACATTTCTGTGGGAGTATCCACTTCTTCAGGGGCGGATGCAACAATTGTTTACAGAAAAAACATACAAATAAATATATATCAATAACACATGAATCCTATGAAATGCCTATGCGTAAATGCAGGATGCTGATAGAAGCAGCATATCCATGTACTTACATGTATAACTATCATATAGAGACAAAAAATTAGCTGGGGGGGAACAAGCAGAGCTGGCAGTGGTGTCTGCATCAGAAGCCGAGGTAAGGAGTCCGCAGAAGGCTGGAGGCACATGAGAATGGTCCCCAAGAAAAGCGATCCAGCAAGTAGAGTGAGTGGGAGCTCAATGTTCTAAGGCAAAATAGGTACAACAGTGTGTATGAATGGGGTGATTGGGTAAAAAAGTAGAGGACAAAAGAACAGAAGAAAGGAAAAGAACCGTGCTAGAATGAAAACAGCAATTGTACAAAGAGAGAATGGGAACCATGGCGGATCAGTAAAGTGATTGGAAGCACATATGCAAGATTGCAAAAGTTCCAACCACAATAGCCGTTACAAGGTGGGTGAAAGGTGCAATGGAGTGAAAGAAAGATGTGAGCTGAACTTACGTGAGATTGCTAAGGAACTGTGCTGGCAGTTTTCATGATTGCCAAGTGTACGTAGTGTGCTGCCAAAGGGGAAGTAGCACCAAATGCAGACCATATATGCCGCCAGGCGTCACACTGGCATGATGAGGGAGGAGAGACGTCATCCCTCCATGTGTCAGCCAAGATTGGATAATCTCAGGCCATGCATCGCAAATGTTAGTTTGTCAAAAACCTTAAAAGATCAGCAACATTCTCTCTCTGTGATTGAAGTGGAGGCCTTCAGCTGCTGAGACAAAAATAAGCAAGTGAGCAACACACTCCCAAACCAAATCTAATAGGGAGAGAGTCCAATATCCCCTTAGGGGCTTAATAATATATAAGAAAACATTCAGGCCATAGTTTTTTAGTTTATTACTCTACTTTTTCCACTAAATTGTAGACAGTAAGGGGTGTAAAAATAAAACCTCAAAACTTCTAGCAAGGACTCTATACTCTTTTTCTATAAAAAATAGTTCCTCTGTTACTCTCTATAGATTCTGGCACTCTGTACTGTACTTACAAACTTCTTCTGATAACCTTTGCAGTAGCATTTGCCACTGGCCAAACTTCTGACCATACAGAAAACATGTCCATACAGACAAAATGCATACTCGTAAGATCCTGACTTGGGCATCTGGATATCTTTTTGTAATCTCTGGAAGGGAAGTTCAGCTTTTGGTAACACGTTTGGCAACGCTGTATCTTGGCCTAGGCCAACAAGGCCCAGGCCTAGGGCGGCACTTTGCAGGGGGGCAGCACGAAAAGGGTCCCCGCTGGCTTGCAATTGTAGTGCTGCCGGTATGATAATACAGGCAGGGCCGCCATCAGAGGGGACCAGCCCATACATATGTGGGGGTTCGGGTATCCCGAAGGGCCCAGGCGGCGGGCCCCAAACAATGAGTTGTTGGGTGGGCAGCCAGCGTTCCACAACTGTGGGGGGAGGAGGTTTAGTCAGGCCTAGGGCAGCACAAAACCTAAATACACCACTGACCTTTAGTAACAGGTAAAGCAAGAAACGGTATATTATAAAAACAACGGTGGTGAACCCTGGCTCTATTCCACGCTCATTTACTAAGGCAGCCATAACTGCTTGTGACTGATGACACGGTCCATGTGTCAAGCTGGAGGGAAGAGAGTGGATGGCAGACAAAAAAGATGGCCTTTTCCAAAGTCCTGTTTCATAAGAAGTTGCCCCCTGTAGATCACTTGTTCTTCTTGTCCTGGGGTCCTTGAAGTTTGAATATTAATCCCAGCTATACTCGGCCACACCCCCCACCTCCCACGTCATGGGATTTGATTGACAGCAGTAGTAGCCAATGGCTGCACTGCTATCGATCTATCCAATGAGGACCCGAGACATTGGCTGGAGCGGGTGTGCTTGTCCCCGGCGTGGGAAACGATGAGGCTCAGGTAAGTGAATGGGGGGCTCTGGGGGCAGCTGCAACAGAAAAGGTTTTTCAAATGAATGCATAAAATGTATTAACGTGAAAAACTGTGAGGGTTTACAACCCCTTTAAGTGGTTAAGGAGGCCATTTTACTTAATTTCCCTTTTTTTTTTAAAGGCACATGCATGTTTCCACTATCAAATGATATTTCATTTGTGTTATACATGTTTGAATGTAACCTTCATTTTACCATGTTTGGAAAACAGATTCAAAATAACCGTGATCACATTAATCATCAGAATAATTAACCCGACATATTGCTATGATATACGTGTAGTCACATCATGAGTTTCCTTGTCAGTTATTAATAATGTCTCATCCAGCACATTCTTCCATAAGAAAAGGGAGGGGGTCACATCTGCACAGAGCTAACATGACACACACACAAGATGTAGAACTAAAGGTTCAAGCATTCACACACATATATGATTATCTCTTTAAAATCACTTACGGTACATTTTTTCCCATTTATACACAACACATGCATATAGTCCTCTCACTTTCTTCTAACTCTCTTTTACCGGACCGCCCACAGCATATATACTGCAGCAAGGCGGCCCCGGCTGCGCAAAACCACATACAGGCACTTGGTTTTGTGCACACGGCTTAGGGGACGCGCATGTGATTGGACACAGCGAGAGCCAATCAGTGGGTCCGGCAGCCACGACGGCCGCCACGACCCGCCGATCATTCTCCCCACAGTTAGAAAGCACCTCCCTAGGACACATTTAACCCCTTGCTCGTCCCAGGTGTTAACCCCTTCCCTGCCAGTGTCATTTATACATTGATCAGTGAATTTTTTTTAGCACCGATTGCTGTATTGGTGTCACTGGTGCCCAAAAAGTGTCACTTAATGTCAGATTTGTCCGCTGCAATATCGCAGTCCGGCTAAAAATTGCTGATTGCTGCCATTACTAGTAAAAACAATAGAATTAATCGAAAGTCCCTAAACCTATCCCCTATTTTGTAGAGGCTATAACGTTTGCGCAAACCAATGAATATACGCTTATTGTCGCAGAATACATTATGGCCTAAACTGATGAAGACATTAGATTTTTTTTAATTGGATGTGTTTTATAGCAGAAAGTAAAAAATATTGTTTTTTATTCAAAATTGTCACTTTTTTTTGTTTATAGCACAAAAAATAAAATCCGCAGAGGTGATCAAATACCCTCAAAAGAAAGCTCTATTTGTGGGGAAAAAAAAGTACATCCATTTTATTTGGGTACAACTTTGCACAACCGCGCAATTGTCAGTTAAAGAGACGCAGTGCCGTATCGGAAAAAACGGCCTGGTCAGGAAAGGGGGTAAAACATTCCGAGGTTGAAGTGGTTAATATTTCCCTGCTTAAATTAATTTTACCTCCCTAAATTCTGCTTTCCTTATTTTGTTCCGATATTCCTTACATCCTATGCACTGTAATCCCATGTATATAGATCAGTGGCTGGTAATGGCGCCTTAGGTGATGATATAGAATAACAGCAGCTGCCCCTGTTGTCCCAGGCAAAGAATATAATATCAAACAACTCATCACCTGAGACAGTAGATCTGTTACCTATCTTCTCATGTGCCCCTGTAATCTTCGAACCCTGGCAAAAAAGAGTTGGAGAACACGTAGACAATATCAAAAAAGGTTCTAAAAAACATAATTCAGACTAGTACACAAGAGAGACCCCTCTCTACTTAGATTTTGGGGAATAGATAAAGTCCATCCCCATTGGAGGGGTTTGGACATGACAACCAACATGTTGTAAAATATAACCATTGGCCATCTCATGGTCATTTGTTTAGTACTGCAAGCAGGGGCGTTGCTAGGTCTACAAAAGATCTGGGGCTAGAGCCCACAGCAGCGAAGTAAAGAAAGTCATACTCTTGAGTGGGCATACACACATATATATATATATATATTTATATATAAATATATATATATATAAATATTGTTACATATCTGAGTGCAGATTCTCCTTACATCAGGGTCCCCAGAGAGCACTCCTTACATCAGGGTCCCCAGAGAGCCCCTTCCTTACATCAGGGTCCACAGAGAGCCCACCCTTACATCAGGGTCCACAGAGAGCCCCCCTTACATCAGAGTCCCCAGAGAGCCTCCCCATGCATCAGGGTCCCCAGAGAGCCTCCCCATACATCAGGGTCCCCAGAGAGCCTCTCCATACATCAGGGTCCCCAGAGAGCCTCTCCATACATCGGGGTCCCCAGAGAGCCTCCCCATACATCGGGGTCCCCAGAGAGCCTCCCCATACATCGGGGTCCTCAGAGAACCTCCCCATACATCAGGGTCCCCAGAGAGCCTTCCTATACATCAGAGTCCCTAGAGAGCCCCCTCCCCATACATCAGCGTCCCCAGAAAGCCCCCTATACATCAGGGTCCCCAGAGAGC
>BLSH010106279.1:253179-265088 GCA_018402905.1 Glandirana rugosa
CCTTCCCCCCACAAAAAAAACCTGCAAAGCAAAGGCATAATGAGCTAGTATGCAGCACATACTAGCTCATTATTAAACACTTACCTTGGAACGAAGCTGTTGCAGCGGTCTCGGCACACGGGCGACATCGTTCTTCCGGGTCTGCAGCTCTGTCCAATCACAGCGCGGGCTCCAGTGCTGTGATTGGCGAAGCCGCGCTGACGACACTCCCGCGCGTGCGCACGGGAGCCGTCATTTACGGCACGAATACAGAAGAAATAGCACCCTGGGCTACCCCGGGTGCCGATTCTTCAGTGCGCATGTGTCGATGACGTTGGCACATGCAGATACAGGGGATATTTCCTGGACCTACAGGTAAGCCTTATTGTAGGCTTACCTGTAGTTTAAAGTGGTTTTCATGACTTGACACCACTTTAAAGGATCTGCTACTGATGGTGGCTTGGTATCAGATATCACAGCATACCTTCCGAGGTCTAGTGGAGTCCATGCCTCAGTGGATCAGGGCTGTTTTAGTGGCAAAAGGGGGCCCACTAAATATTAGGTGGGTTGTCATAAAGTTATGTCTGAATGGAGTATATCACTGCAAGCTCACTTTAACTTCCTTCATCATTACTGCTGTCCTGCCATTGGTCTTGCTATATCATAAAAATCATGCTATATTAATAATAATGCAGCTATCATTTCATATTTATGCTATTCTGCCTTGATATGGCTGCATCTCTATTGTCCATTCCTCCTCCTGACCAAGTGAGAGTTTAAGGTGTGCTCTCCTGCCATCTAGTGGCTATAATTCAGAATGCAATAGATGCAGTTCACCCATGCTTCTGACCCCACTAATTACTACACATACAAATAATACTAATCAGCGCAAATCATAAAATGTATACACCATATATACAGTATCTCACAAAAGTGAGTACACCCCTCACATTTTTATAAATATTTTATTATATCTTTTCATGTGACAACACTGAAGAAATGACTCTTTGCTACAATGTAAAGTAGTGAGTGTACAGCTTGTATAACAGTGTAAATTTGCTGTCCCCTCAAAATAACTCAACACACGGCCATTAATGTCTAAACCACCGGCAACAAAAGTGAGTACACCCCTAAGTACTAATAATGTCCAATTTGGGCGCAATTAGACATTTTCACTCCCTGATGTCATGTGACTCGTTAGTGTTACAAGGTCTCAGGTGTGAATGTGGAGCAGGTTGCCAAGACCTTGAAACTGAGCTGCAGCACGGTGGCCAAGACCATACAGTGGTTTAACAGGACAGGTTCCACTCAGAACAGGCCTCGCCATGGTCGACCAAAGAAGTTGAGTGCTCAGCTTCATATCCAGAGGTTGTCTTTGGGAAATAGACGTATGAGTGCTGCTAGCATTGCTGCAGAGGTTGAAGGGGTGGGGAGTCAGCCTGTCGGTGCTCAGACCATACGCTGCACACTGCATCAAATTGGTCTGCATGGCTGTCGTCCCAGAAGGAAGCCTCTTATAAAGATGATGCACAAGAAAGCCAGCAAACAATATGAAGACAAGCCGACTAAGGACATGGATTATTGGAGCCATGTCCTGTGGTCTGATGAGACCAAGATAAACTTATTTGGTTCAGATGATGTCAAGCGTGTGTGGCGGCAACCAGGTGAGGAGTACAAAGACAAGTGTGTCTTGCCTAGAGTCAAGCATGGTGGTGGGAGTGTCATGGTCTGGGGCTGCATGAGTGCTGACGGCACTGGAGAGCTACAGTTCATTGAGGGATCCATGAATGCCAACATGTACTGTGACATACTGAAGCAGAGCATGATTCTCCCCCTTCGGGAGACTGGGCCGCAGGGCGGTATTGATAACGACCCCAAACACACCTCCAAGATGACCACTGCCTTGCTAAAGAAGCTGAGGGTAAAGGTGATGGACTGGCCAAGCATGTCTCCAGACCTAAACCCTATTGAGCATCTGTGGGGCATCCTCAAATGGAAGGTGGAGGAGCGTAAGGTCTCTAACATCCACCAGCTCCATGATGTCGTCATGGAGGAGTGGCAGAGGACTCCAGTGGCAACCTGTGAAGCTCTGGTGAACTCCATGCCCAAGAGGGTTATGACAGTGCTGGAAAATAATGGTGGCCACACAAAATATTGACACTTTGGGCCCAATTTGGACATTTTCACTTACGTGTGTACTCACTTTTGTTGCCAGCGGTTTAGACATTAATGGCTGTGTGTTGAGTTATTTTGAGGGGACAGCAAATTTACACTGTTATACAAGCTGTGCACTCACTACTTTACATTGTAGCAAAGTGTCATTTCTTCAGTGTTGTCACATGAAAAGACAGAATAAAATATTTACAAAAATGTGAAGGGTGTACTCACTTTTGTGAGATACTGTAAATGCAAGCTGAACACCACAGGTAATTTTCACGATACTTCTTCACAAATAAATGCATATATCATAAGAAATAACGAATTCAAGGAAAAAAGTCCAAGGTAATCTTCAGTGTGAATCAGATGTCACCAATCCATGTGAATGATGTTAAACTCAACATGAAAGTGGCTAATGTGCTTGATCCCGCCACCAAAGGACAAATGAGGCTCTCACCTTACAAGGTACTTCGGAAGTCCCACCCAGGATGTAACGCTTATGGGAGTTCGAACCATTTTGATGGCGTTGCATTTCTTATGGTATATGCGCTGCACTATGTTATACATATAATTACTACACATACAATCTGTTCAATACATGTGGACACTACCCTTTTTTAGTATTTTATTACACCATCCAGCACAGCTTATTACACAATGCATAGCAAGAAACAAATAACAGTGTGCACACGTAACCAAAAAGAAAAGATTCAGCACCCCCCCCTCGTCCCCGGGGTGACCGTACTCTGCCTAACAACTGAGAGATGGTGTCAACCCAGACACATAGAACTTCCAGAAAGTACATGTCCTGGTGAGGTGCCAGAGCTTCTGCTACTAAACCCAGGACCCTGCAGTCACTATATCTGGTCTCCCACAGTACACAGAACATGGAAATGAAATAGTTTTAGTAAATAAAAAAAATGGATTTTATTAAAACTTACCGTAAAATCCTTTTTCTCCGAGTTCACTGACAGACGCAGCTCTTCATGCTTGTCCTACTAGGAGTTAACTAGGCAGGGAAAAGAAAGAGCTGGCCCCTCCCACGGGGCCGTCCTCTCTTCCCACATAAACCCCCTACCCTGCATAGCTCAGCAGTTCGTACACAAGCCGTAGCAAAAAGAGCGCAGAGGGGTGGGTGCTGCGTCTGTCAGTGAACTTGGAGAAAAGGATTTTACAGTAAGTTTTAATGAAATCCCTTTTTCTCCTACGTTCGCTGACAGACACAGCTCTTCATGACATGTGGGGACGTCCCAAAGCTGTGTCAAAAGAGGGGTGGTTAAACAATAACAACTTATATACACAAATACTCCGCGCTATGGTACAGATATAGTTATATGAGGGAGCTGCCCTGCCTGAGCCTCCCGAGGGAGGGGATATTGTATAAAGGGGAGAAAGGCAGTTTTTTGTTTTTTTTTTTTACACTTTTTACGCGTTTATTGTATGAAATTCATTTATTATATTTTTTTATTTTTTCAAAAAGGCCTGAAATTTTGAGTATATAATATTTATGAACTTTATGGTGAAAGATTTTAGTGTTTGTTATTTATCAATTTATGAAGTCACTCTTAGATAACACATATTTAAATTGCTTATATATTCTTTTATAATTTTTTTATATATAATTCACAAGCTGATGTATATTTGTTTATTATTTTTTGTGGAAGCACAGTCACTTTATGCCAGCAATCAGTTGGTAACACCTTGTGTCTGTCACGAATACATTACACTGGTTATCACTATAAAATATTACAATAGTCGCCACAAAGTCCCCCTAGTGTTCAAGCAGGAGGACATACAGGGAAGCGCCAACTGCCTTTCTCCCCTTTAAACAATAACAACTGTACCCAACTGAACCTCTAAGGAGGCGCCAGACGCGCCTACAGTCCAGCCTGTAAAACTTTACGGCCAAAAGCAGCATTCGAGGATGCTGACACATCATCATATAAAGCTTTGTAAAAGTGTGTACCGAGGCCCACGCGGCCGCCTTGCACACCTGTGACACCGAGGCCTGGTGTCGGGAAACCCAGGAAGTGCTAACAGCCCTATTAGAATGACCCGTGACCGGAAAAAGGGGAAACCTTGCCCCGGACAGAATACGCATGGGTCACAATCTATCTATCCAATGGGAGACAGTAGCCGACAAGGCCGCCAAACCTTTGCGCGGACCATCCGTCAGTACAAACAAGAGTCAGACTTCCGAAAGGAAGCTGTCGCATTCAGATACACTCGTAAGGCCCTTACGACGACCAAGGAATTTTTGTAACTCAAATTCCTTAGGATGCGAGGGCCGTGACACAATGAAGGAAGAACAACATCTTCATTAATGTGAAAAGAAGAAACCACCTTCGGAAGAAAAGAAGGAGGTGGACGCAAAACCACCTTGTCCTCGTGAAGGACCAGATAGGGAGACTTGCACGACAGTGCAGCCAGCTCAGACACCCACAAGCTAATGTAATGGCTACCAAGAAGGCCACCTTCTGTGACAGCAGTCGTAAGGGAATATCCCTGATCTTCCCATATGGCGGTTTTTGAGCACAGAAAACACCAAATTCAAGTCCCATGGAGCCATCGTGGGACCCACCTGAGGCGCCCCATGGCGCACACCTTGTACAAAGGTACGAATCAGCGAATGCAATGCCAGGGGTCTTAGAAAAAGAAGCGCCAGAGCCGATATCTGGCCCTTGATAGTACTCAGGGCCAGCTTCTTGTACAGGCCCTGCTGTAAAAAGGCCAGGACCCTGGACACCACGTATGAGCGAGGGTTATAACCCTCTGCATCACACCAGGCTGTGTAAGCCTTCCAGGTGCGGTGATATATTTTGCGAGAAGTACACTTGCGTGCTTTGAGCATGATAGGGATTACGGAGTCAGCGACACCCCTGTCCCTCAGCACCTGGGACTCAATAGCCAGGCCGTCAAAGCCATTGAGGGTAAAGCAGGGTGCAAGATGGGCCCCTGAGACAGTAGATCGTCTCACAGCGGGAGCCGCCAGGGAACGTCCGCCACCATTTGCACCATGTCGGCGTACCACACACGCCGAGGCCAATCCGGAGCCACCAGGATCATTGGAATTCCCTCCGCTACTACCCTGCGTAACAACCGCAGTAGAAGTTTATTGGAGGGAAGGCATATAGAAGACGATAACGGCCCCACTGCCAACGGATCCCTCGTCCTGGACATAAAGGTCCTCACCTTGTGATTGAACCGAGACGCCATGAGATCCGCGTCCCCCATCTGTGGTAAATCTGGCTGAATACCTCTGGATGGAGTGACCACTCTCCCTGATCCAGCGTCTGGCGACTGAGAAAGTCCGCCTGCCAGTTTTCCACTCCTGGAATGTAAACCGCGGAGATCGCCGGAACATGGAGTTCCGCCCAACGCAGGATCAGAGCTGCTTCCGCCGCAGCTGCTGAACTCCTCGTTCCGCCCTATTGGTTCACATATGCCATTACTGAATCCGAATCGGACGATCTTGCAACCTCAATGTCCAGTGAAAGAGACATGACATGTCCAGTGAAAGAGACAAAGTGCTCTTAGCTCCAGCACATTGATCGGGAGGCGCGCTTCCTGCGCAGACCAATGGTCCTGGGCAGACAGCTGCCCCAGGACTCCACCCCAGCCTGAAAGGCTGGCATCCGTGGTGATGATCACCCACTGAAGGGGCAGGAACGACTTCCCCCGAGTCAGCGCCGAGTCCCGAAGCCACCAGGTCAGAGAGCCCCTGCCTGGGGAGCTCAAGCTGATCAGAAGGTCCAAGGACCGTGGACACCTGTCCCATCGAGATAGAATCGCTCGCTGGAGAAGGCGAGTGTGACTCTGGGCGTAAGGCACTGCCTCAGAGGTCGAGACCATGAGCCCCAGCACCCGCATACAGAATAGTAATAAAGACTGTCGGTGCGATAGAAGGGATCGCACCGCCGACTACAGCGACAGCAACTTGGCCGGGGGGGAGGAACACCCTCGCCTGCTCTGTGTCCAGAATGAGACCCAGATACTCCAGGCGACGGGATGGACCTACCGTCAACTTTTGCAGGTTGATCAACCAACCGAAGTCCTGCAACGAGGTCATTGTGATCCTCACATTCTCCTCCAGAGCCGAGGCAGACTCCGCTCTCAGGAGCAGGTCGTCGAGGTAGGCTACCACCGCAATGCCTCTCTGCCGCAGTAACGCCAGTACTGGAGTTACCAGTTTGGTGAAAACCCAGGGAGCTGATGCCAGACCGAAGGGGAGTGCCCCTGCAGCGGCCTTACCGGATCGGGTCCCCTTTCCTGCCGTGCCAGAGGCGCGAAAAAAAAACTCTTCTGACCAGAGGCAGGAGGCCCCTGTCTACGGCGAAACTCACGCCTCTGGGGCTCTGGGGGGAAAGTGCTCTTTCCACCAGTGAAATCCTTAATGATCTTATCCAGTTGGGGACCGAAGAGACATCCACCTTGAAAGGGGAGGTCTGCAAGACCTTTTTTGGACGCATGGTCCCTGGACCATGAGCGCAACCAAAGAACCCGTCTAAGAATGACGGCAAAAACCGCCATTCTGGACAACATAGGCAGTAGATCCACGGCTGCGTCATAGAGGTTCTTCCGCAGTCCAGATCATTCTGGAGCTCCGCCATACGCTCAGATAGGTGTTGCGCCGCCATGGCAGATGCCAGGGCCGATCTCAGAGCTGAGCCTGCTACCAGAAAAAGAGCTTTTAGCACCGCCTCTGTTCGCCTATCAGCCGGATCCTTAAAGGAAGGGGCTCCTTCCAGTGGAATGGTCATCGCCTTATTCAGACGAGCTAACGGTGGGTCCACCACAGGTGACTCCCACTTCTTCAGAAAACTATCCTCAAAGGGAAAACGTTTTGACAGCGAAAAAGAATGCTGCGGACGCTGCCATTCACAATAGATCAGATGATCAAAAAACTGATCATAGGGGTAAGCCCTAGGGGGCCTGGTGGACCCACACACATACGCAGATGTCTGCAATTCGCCATCCTGGCTCAGTCGCAGCGTAGTGCGAATGCCAGCAATAATGGCGGAAACCAGCGAGCCCGCAACCAGTGGCTACCCAGGAAATTACCGGGACACCCGTCGGTCCCCCCTCCACACCTAAAAAGGGGGGAGGGGGAACTCTCACTCACCACTCCTGTCGGGCGTAGCGGGTAGCCACCCGTTCGCAGACCTTCCGCCCCTGCCTGGGCGGGATGCTGCCGGCCGAAAACGCCCGAACCAGACCGCAGTTCGGGACCTGGGTGCAGGTGGGGTACACCCCCAGGCCGCCCGCACGGAACGGGCACGATGCGGCGAGTCCCCATACCGCGGGAGTGGCTCGCATCGGTCGGCCAGGCCGGGGATAGTACAGAGTCCAGAACGACCCTCTATGCCCCGGCCGGCTTCTTGATAGCAGACTTCATGCTTGATAGAAGTAAGTAGTAAAAAGAAAAATAAAGAGAAAAGAAAAAGAAAAACGGTCTCAATCCGGACCGCAAATCCCCTAAAGGAGCCAGGTCAACTCCTTGCAAACTAGGCATTAAAACTGCTGAGCTATGCAGGGTGGGGAGTTTATGTGGGAAGAGAGGACGGCCCCGTGGGAGGGGCCATCTGTTTCTATTCACTGCCTAGTTAACTCCTAGTTGGACAAGCATAAACCACATGTCATGAAGAGCTGCGTCTGTCAGTGAACGTAGGAGAAAATACCTTTTCTCATCAGCAGTATATAGCAGTCACATGACTTCTACCAGTGTCTGGTTAAAGCTTGTAGGAGGAGTTTTCATACTGCCCTGAGCTGTCCTATCGGAATGCAGGACCCCTGACCCTCTGTCTGGACAGTGCTGATTGGCCCTGTGTGGATCACATGCACCTTCCCAATAAAAAAAAACTCTCTAGCAATACACACCAAACTGAGCATGTGCCGCCTGGTCTGACTCCAAAGACTCTGTCTTATCCAGACCTCTTCTGGAGTCAGTGGAAGAAGGGGAGGATCAGAGAAGACAGGATCAAACAGCCTTTTTTTTTACACAATGCATAGGATTAACCGCTTAGGTTCCACAGTGAGCATAACAAGCATGCTTTGTTGTATATACAGACTGATTTTACTGTTGTGGGTTTAGTAACACTTTAAGTATTGCTGAAACATAGTTTTGGTTTTTAACTTTAATACCAAAAAAGATGGATAGATGCTATGATGGGTGCTAGTGGAGGCAAAAGGGAAAATGGGAATGTTTTGAGAAAAGGGGAAGAAAAAAAAAAATAGGGAGCAATTCCAAATTTGTTTGGCAGCTGAGAACTCGAGAGTCAGGCATCGGCACACAGGCCAAAAACAAACGCCCGCTAACCGCCAGGAGGGTATCGGCTAATTGTGGAAGGTTGACTGATTTTTCTCCAGAATTAAGCATGTATTGGAGTCCCGGGACTACTGAGAATCGTGCCAGTAATACCAAGTTTTCCTGAATTTTTCCTCTTTTCTGTGTATGGTCACGGTAAGGCGTTCCATTTCATTGATTTCGTAAACCACAGCTCTCCACTGTCACTACCCTTTTTTTTTTAAAGTATTTTCTTTACTATTGTAACCACCCTGTGTTTTTGTGGGTGTTTAAATCTACTTTTCCTGGATAGTAGTTTGACTCAGACAATTACTAGTTTCTCATTTGGCAACTCCCCTGGTTTTTTGAATTGGTGCAATACTTTGCTGTTGCCACTGGGTGTCACTGGCACTTAGCGCTATACTTATGGGACAAAAGCAAATCGGGTACCATTGAGCATTTACATCCCTTTCAAGGGGACTGCAGACTGGAGCTCCACTCCTCGATAGGAAACTTGTGACCTCCATTGAAAGTTCTTTCAAAATCAACTTTAATGTAACAAATAACCGACAGATACAACTCAAGTAAGTGGAGGTCATATGTTTCTTGTCACATTTGGGGGTTAATGGGGGTGTCTGGCTGCCTCAGGGTCTGAGACACAGACACCCCTTCAAAATCTCACTGCACAATGATTGATGTGGGCGTCTGTGTGCCTCAGACCCTGAGATGGCCAACAACCCCATTAACCCCCAATTGCTGCTACCACAGCAATCAGGGGTTAATGGGGGTGCCTGGCTGCCTCAGGGTTCGAGGCACACAGACAACCCCAAAATCGGATCTCATAGCACAATGATTGCTGCGGGCCAGAATTGGGGGTGTTTGCTCAGACCCTGAGGCAGCTAGGCACCCCCATTAACCCCCAATCTCCGGTACCACAGTGATCAGGAGTTGATGGGGGTGCCTGGCTGCCTCAAGGTCTGAGATACACAGAAAGCTCCAAAATCTGATCTCACAGCACAATAAACGATGTGGGCTGAATTTCAGTGGGGTCTGTGTGCCTCAGACCCTCAGGCAGCCAAGCACCAGTATTAACCCCTGACTGCTGCGGTGCCAGCGATTGGGGGTCAATGGGGTGGCCTGGCTGCCTGGCCAAATTTGGCGGTGTCTTTGTACTTCAGATTCTGAGGCAGCCAGGCGCCCCTATTAACCCCTGATCACTGGGGTGCCGGCAATTGGGGGTTAATAGGGGTGCCTGGCTGCCTCAGGGTTCGAGACACAGACACCCCCAAAAATGGATCTCACAGCACAATGACCACTGTGCACTGAATTTAGGGTTGTCTGAGGCAGACACCCCAAGTGTTACTGTAAAGAGAACACTTTGAATCACAGTAATAAAAGCCCCTTTGCTGCTGTCTGATCACTGCTTCCATGCAACCATATCTGGCTGCAGACTACTGGAGACAGGAAACATGTGACCTCCATTAACTCGAGTTGTGTCTAGGGGTTGTTTGTTACATTGATTAAAAAAAACTTGAGTGGAGGTCACGTTTCCTGTCGAGAGTGGAGCTCCAGTCTGCAGCCAGAACCCTCTCACCCCTTATGGCTCCCACCAGTAGTGTCCTGCAGTGGTGCATGCTGGGGAGGCTATAAAACTATGGGGAGTGGGCAGTTGAGCTCTCTCCCCCAGGCTGTGGCCTGAGGAGCACAGGTTCAGTTATGCTGGACCTAGCACAGGTTTGATCAAGCTGCCCGGCCTTATGGAGGAGGGTAAGCCTTTCCAAGGTGGAAGAGTCCGATGGATGTCTGCTGGAGAAGGATTGGTCTCTACCCTCAGATCCTGGCACTGCCTTAGACTAATTTCGGCTGGAAGCCCTCGTTGCTATTTGAGACCTAACTCTCTCTCCCTGTGAAGCCAGAGAAATAAAACTACAAAAGCTCTAAAGTGATTGGTGCCCTTTTGATATCAAGTCATTCATTTATTGTAACAACCACAACATAGCGTATTTGATCACGTGTGCAGTGTTATGGGTTGTGTCAGGGAATGCCTGAGCGATTAATTAATTTGAGTTAATTTATAGGCAGTACAGAATCCTTTAAAAAAAAAAAAACACAACAGATCAATGTGAGCATGGTTTGGAGATTATGAATAAAGATATGTACAAAGATCATAAATTATTGCCATGTACATGGATACTAAGATAATTGCATAAAAATTCCAATATTGTCTGTAACAATAGATGATATACAGTATATATATATATATATACACACATACTGTATACATACACATATACATACTTATACACATACACATACAAACACACACTGCATTTCACAAAAGTGGGTACACCCCTCACATTTGTATAAATATTTTATTATATCTTTTCATGTGACAACACTGAAGAAATGACACTTTGCTTCAATGTAAAGTAGTGAGTGTACAGCTTGTATAACAGTGTAAATTTGCTGTCCCCTCAAAATAACTCAACACACAGCCATTAATATCTAAACCGCTGGCAACAAAAGTGAGTACACCCCTAAGTGAAAATGTTCAAATTGGGCCCAAAGTGTCAATATTTTGTGTGGCCACCATTATTTTCCAGCACTGCCTTAACCCTCTTGGGCATGGAGTTCACCAGAGCTTCACAGGTTGCCACTGGAGTTCTCTTCCACTCCTCCATGATGACGTCACGGAGCTGGTGGATGTTAGAGACCTTGCGCTCCTCCACCTTCTGTTTGAGGATGCCCCACAGATGCTCAATAGGATTTAGGTCTGGAGACGCTTGGCCAGTCCATCACCTTTACCCTCAGCTTCTTTAGAAAGGCAGTGGTAGTCTTGGAGGTGTGTGTGGTCATTATGCTGGAATACTACCCTGCGGACCAGTCTGCGAAGGGAGGGGATCATGCTTTGCTTCAGTATGTCACAGTACATGTTCACATTCATGGTTCCCTCAATGAACTGTAGCTCCCCAGTGCCAGCAGCACTCATGCAGCCCCAGAACATGACATTCCCACCACCATGCTTGGCTGTAGGCAAGACACACTTGTCTTTGTATTCCTCACCTGGTTGCCGCCACACGTGCTTGACACCATTTGAACCAATTACGTTTATTTTGGTCTCATCAGACCACAGGACATGGTTCCAGTAATCCATGTCCTTAGTCTGCTTGTCTTCAACAAACTGTTTGCAGGATTTCTTGTGCACCATCTTTAGAAGAGGCTTCCTTCTGGGACGACAGCCATGCAGACCAATTTGATGCAGTGCGTGATGTATGGTCTGAGCACTGACAGCCTGACCCCCACCCCTTCAACCTCTGCAGCAATGCTAGCAGCACTCATACGTCTATTTCCCAAAGACAACCTATGGATATGACGCCGAGCACGTGCACTCAACTTCTTTGGTCGACCATGGCGAAGCCTGTCTGAGTGGTACCTGTCCTGTTAAACCGCTGTATGGTCTTGGCCATCATGCTGCATCTCAGTTATAGGG
>BLSH010106279.1:280080-294119 GCA_018402905.1 Glandirana rugosa
ACCAGTCACTACTTTACGAAGGAACGTAACCACCAGTCACTTTTTTACGAAGGAACGTAACACCAGCCACCACTGACCACCAATGCAAGGAAGCATTTCATCACTGACCACCAATGCAAGGAAACACTACATCATTGACCACCAATGCAAGGAAGCACTTCATCACTGACCACCAATGCAAAGTGGCAAACAGCACTGACCAACATTGTAAGGATGCACTACATCTCTAACTACCAACGACCAACCACCACTAGAAACGGGCACTTCATCAACCACCAATGTAAGTTGGACTTCACCTCTGACCACCAATGAAAGGAAGCATTTCATCACCGACCACAATGCAAGGAAGCATTTTTTCACTGACCACCAATGCAAGGAAGCATTTCATCACTGACCACCAATGCAAGGAAGCATTTCATCACTGACCACCAATGCAAGGAAACACTTCATCACTGACCACCAATGCAAGGAAGCATTTCATCACTGACCACCAATGCAAGGAAGCATTTCATCACTGACCACCAATGCAAGGAAGCACTACATCATTGACCACCAATGCAAGGAAGCACTACATCACTGACCACCAATGTAAGGAAGCACTTCATCACTGACCCCAATGCAAGGAAGCATTTCATCACTGACCACCAATGCAAGGAAGCACTACATCACTGATCACCAATGCAAGGAAGCACTTCATCACTGACCACTAATGTAAATAAGCTCTTTACCACTGACCACCAATGCAAGGAAGCACTTCCTCACTGACCACACATGTAAATAAGCTCTTCACCACTGACCACCAATGAAAGGAAGCATTTCATCACTGACCACAATGCAAGGAAGCATTTAATCACTGACCACCAATGCAAGGAAGCACTTCATCACTGACCACCAATGCAAGGAAACACTTCATCACTAACCACCGATGAAAGGCAGCATTCCATCACTGACCACCAATGCAAGGAAGCATTTCATCACTGACCACCAATGCAAGGAAACACTACATCATTGACCACCAATGCAAGGAAGCACTTCATCACTGACCACCAATGCAAGGAAGCACTTCATCACTGACCACAAATGTAAGAAGGCACTTCATCACTGACCACCAATGCAAGGAAGCACTTCATCACTGACCACCAATGCAAGGAAGCATTTCATCACTGACCCCCAATGCAAGGAAGCATTTCATCACTGACCTCCAATGCAAGGAAGCATTTCATCACTGACCACCAATGCAAGGAAGCACTACATCACTGACCACCAATGCAAGGAAGCACTTCATCACTGACCACTAATGTAAGGAAGCACTTCATCACTGACCACAAATGCAAAGTGGCAAACAGCACTGACCAACATTGTAAGGATGCGCTACATCTCTAACTACCAACAACCAACCACCACTAGAAAGGGGCACTTCATCAACCACCAATGTAAGTTGGACTTCACCTCTGACCACCAATGAAAGGAAGCATTTCATCACTGACCACAATGCAAGGAAGCATTTAATCACTGACCACCAATGCAAGGAAGCATTTCATCACTGACCACCAATGCAAGGAAACACTTCATCACTGACCACCAATGCAAGGAATCACTTCATCACTGAACACAAATGCAAGGAAGCAGTTCATCACTGACCACCAATGCAAGGGAGCACTACATCACTGATCACCAATGCAAGGGAGCACTACATCACTGAGCCCTGATGCAAGGAAGCACTTCATCACTGACCACACATGTAAATAAGCTCTTCACCACTGACCACCAATGAAAGGAAGCATTTCATCACTGACCACAATGCAAGGAAGCATTTAATCGCTGACCACCAATGCAAGGAAGCATTTCATCACTGACCACCAATGCAAGAAAACATTTCATCACTGACCACCAATGCAAGGAAGCATTTCATCACTGACCACCAATGCAAGGAAGCACTTCATCATTGACCACCAATGCAAGGAAGCACTTCATCATTGACCACCAATGCAAGGAAGCACTTCATCACTGACCACCAATGTAAGGACACATTTCATCACTGACCACTAATGTAAGGAAGCACTTCATCACTGACCCCAATGCAAGGAAGCATTTCATCACTGACCACCAATGTAAGGAAGCACTACATCACTGATCACCAATGCAAGGAAGCACTTCATCACTGACCACAAATGTAAATAAGCTCTTTACCACTGACCACCAATGCAAGGAAGCACTTCCTCACTGACCACACATGTAAATAAGCTCTTCACCACTGACCACCAATGAAAGGAAGCATTTCATCACTGACCACAATGCAAGGAAGCATTTAATCACTGACCACCAATGCAAGGAAACACTTCATCACTGACCACCAATGAAAGGAAGCATTTCATCACTGACCACCAATGCAAGGAAGCATTTCATCACTGACCACCAATGCAAGGAAACACTACATCATTGACCACCAATGCAAGGAAGCACTTCATCACTGACCACCAATGCAAGGAAGCACTTCATCACTGACCACAAATGTAAGAAGGCACTTCATCACTGACCACCAATGCAAGGAAGCACTTCATCACTGACCACCAATGCAAGGAAGCATTTCATCACTGACCTCCAATGCAAGGAAGCATTTCATCACTGACCACCAATGCAAGGAAGCACTACATCACCGACCACCAATGCAAGGAAGCACTTCATCACTGACCACTAATGTAAGGAAGCACTTCATCACTGACCACAAATGCAAAGTGGCAAACAGCACTGACCAACATTGTAAGGATGCGCTACATCTCTAACTACCAACAACCAACCACCACTAGAAACGGGCACTTCATCAACCACCATTGTAAGTTGGACTTCACCTCTGACCACCAACGAAAGGAAGCATTTCATCACTGACCACAATGCAAGGAAGCATTTAATCACTGACCACCAATGCAAGGAAGCATTTCATCACTGACCACCAATGCAAGGAAACACTTACTCACTGACCACCAATGCAAGGAAGCATTTCATCACTGACCACCAATGCAAGGAAGCATTTCATCACTGACCACCAATGCAAGGAAGCACTACATCATTGACCACCAATGCAAGGAAGCACTTCATCACTGACCACCAATGTAAGGAAGCATTTCATCACTGACCACTAATGTAAGGAAGCACTTCATCACTGACCACCAATGCAAGGAAGCACTTCATCACTGACCACCAATGCAAGGAAGCACTTCATCACTGAACACAAATGCAAGGAAGCATTTCATCACTGACCACTAATGTAAGGAAGTACTTCATCACTGACCACCAATGCAAGGAAGCATTTCATCACTGACCACCAATGCAAGGAAGCATTTTATCACTGACCACCAATGCAAGGAAGCACATCACCACTGACCACCAATGCAAGGAAGAACTTCATCACTGACCACCAATGCAAGATAGCATTTCATCACTGACCACCAATGCAAGGAAGCACTTCATCACTGACCACAAATGTAAGGAATCACTACATCACTGACCACCAATGCAAGGAAACACTTCATCACTGACCACCAATGCAAGGAAACACTTCATCACTGACCACCAATGCAAGGAAGCACTTCATCACTGAACACAAATGCAAGGAAGCACTTCATCACTGACCACCAATGCAAGGAAGCACTTCATCACTGAACACAAATGCAAGGAAGCACTACATCACTGATCACCAATGCAAGGGAGCACTACATCACTGATCACCAATGCAAGGGAGCACTACATCACTGAGCCCCAATGCAAGGAAGCACTTCATCACTGACCACAAATGTAAATAAGCTCTTTACCACTGACCACCAATGCAAGGAAGCACTTCATCACTGACCACACATGTAAATAAGCTCTTCACCACTGACCACCAATGAAATGAAGCATTTCATCACTGACCACAATGCAAGGAAGCATTTAATCACTGACCACCAATGCAAGGAAGCATTTCATCACTGACCACCAATGCAAGGAAACACTTCATCACTGACCCCCAATGCAAGGAAGCATTTCATCACTGACCACCAATGCAAAGAAGCATTTCATCACTGACCACCAATGCAAGGAAGCACTACATCATTGACCACCAATTCAAGAAAGCACTTCATCACTGACCACCAATGTAAGGAAGCATTTCATCACTGACCACTAATGTAAGGAAGCATTTCATCACTGACCACCAATGCAAGGAAGCATTTTATCCCTGACCACCAATGCAAGGAAGCACTACATCACTGATCATCAATGCAAGGAAACACTTCATCACTGACCCCAATGCAAGGAAGCATTTCATCACTGACCACCAATGCAAGGAAGCACTACATCACAGATCACCAATGCAAGGAAACACTTCATCACTGACTACCAATGCAAGGAAGCACTTCATCACTGAACACAAATGCAAGGAAGCAGTTCATCACTGACCACCAATGCAAGGGAGCACTACATCACTGATCACCAATGCAAGGGAGCACTACATCACTGAGCCCCAATGCAAGGAAGCACTTCATCACTGACCACACATGTAAATAAGCTCTTCACCACTGACCACCAATGAAAGGAAGCATTTCATCACTGACCACAATGCAAGGAAGCATTTAATCACTGACCACCAATGCAAGGAAGCATTTCATCACTGACCACCAATGCAAGGAAACACTTTATCACTGACCACCAATGCAAGGAAGCATTTCATCACTGACCCCCAATGCAAGGAAGCACTACATCATTGACCACCAATGCAAGGAAGCACTTCATCACTGACCACCAATGTAAGGAAGCATTTCTTCACTGACCACTAATGTAAGGAAGCACTTCATCACTGACCCCAATGCAAGGAAGCATTTCATCACTGACCACCAATGCAAGGAAGCACTACATCACTGATCACCAATGCAAGGAAGCACTTCATCACTGACCACTAATGTAAATAAGCTCTTTACCACTGACCACCAATGCAAGGAAGCACTTCCTCACTGACCACACATGTAAATAAGCTCTTCACCACTGACCACCAATGAAAGGAAGCATTTCATCACTGACCACAATGCAAGGAAGCATTTAATCACTGACCACCAATGCAAGGAAGCATTTATTCACTGACCACCAATGCAAGGAAGCATTTCATCACTGACCACCAATGCAAGGAAACACTTCATCACTGACCACCAATGTAAGAAGGCACTTCATCACTGACCACCAATGCAAGGAAGCACTTCATCACTGACCACAAATGTAAGAAGGCACTTCATCACTGACCACCAATGCAAGGAAGCACTTCATCACTGACCCCCAATGCAAGGAAGCATTTCATCACTGACCTCCAATGCAAGGAAGCATTTCATCACTGACCACCAATGCAAGGAAGCACTACATCACTGACCACCAATGCAAGGAAGCACTTCATCACTGACCACTAATGAAAGGAAGCACTTCATCACTGACCACTAATGTAAGGAAGCACTTCATCACTGACCACTAATGTAAGGAAGCACTTCATCTCTGACCACAAATGCAAAGTGGCAAACAGCACTGACCGACATTGTAAGGATGCACTAAATCTCTAACTACAAACAACCAACCACCACTAGAAACGGGCACTTCATCAACCACCAATGTAAGTTGGACTTCACCTCTGACCACCAATGTAAGGGGGCACTTGATCAATAACCACCACTGGAAGAAGACACTTCACCATTGATAACTAATGTAAGGAAACACTTCATTATTTCTGTTTATCCTGCAGTTCTATTTATGTAATTGTGATCATGGTGTCTGTAAAGCCTCTGAAACCTGTTGAAGTTCAGAGCTGCCAAAATCCCGGGTACAGCACTGGGTATTCAGGGGATCACTGGCTTTCTACCATCGATCTGCAGTATGTGGAGACAGAGGAGACATTGGACTTCTCATTGACCCCTGATGTCTCCATAAAGAGCACCCGTGGCTATCTCAGTACTATCCCACTGTAATGTGAAGGAGTGCAAAAAGTAAAAAAATGTACCTATTATAAAAAATGTAAAGGACCCCCCTCACCTACCCCACCCACATAAACATCTATTACACTTTATCCCCAAACATGGCATATCATCATTTAGGTGTAAGAAAATGGGGGGGGGGGGGTGATTACACAAATAATACAGGCATTAATAAATAATATCAATATTATTAATCCATGCCTACTTCTCACCATTCTTTTTTGGGGTAGGTCAGCAATGAAACACACAACACACACTGTAGGCAAAAGGATTATATTGTACAAAGTATTAATTAAAACAGCTTTGTCAAGACTTTAAAGATATAAACATTACAGACACATTAATGGCGGCACCCAATGCCGACAAATACCATAACCTCGGCCCTTAAGAAGACCAATTCCTATGAAATGCACAACAATATTCAAGCAATCATCAACTGGAATTCTAACTAGCTAGCAAGCACATCCAATACACCATTCCTCAGTCAGGTCTGCCCTCCAAGTCTCCATTCAACGTCCCCCTTGGCAAGGTCTCCCAGTCAAGTCTCCAGTCAACGTCCCGCTTGGCAAGGTCTCCCAGTCAAGTCTCCAGTCAATGTCCCGCTTGGCAAGGTCTCCCAGTCAAGTCTCTAGTCAACGTCAGCACGTCAGTCAAGTTACCAGTCCAGCTCCCAGTCAGGTTCCTCCCACCCAATCTGGCTATTTAATCAGGGTCTTACCGGGTACCCCTCCGTCAAGCTTCCTCCCCCCTTTCTCCAGTCTTTGGCTACTTTTATGCTCCTTCTCTCCATTCGCTATCATTGAAAAATTCCCAATTGGCTCACACAGCACAATCAAAACCTTCACAAGAAAGGGATTGGAGGGGCCCCAATCTATGTTGCAATGAAGCTTGTCATATAATAATTAAGATCTCTGGACACCCAATGTCTACAGCAAGATTACATTCATTAAGTAGGCATGAGCTTGATGTTCGGGTCGAACGTGAGTCCGACCCGAACATCGGGTGTTCGTTCCTTCGGGTTTCCCCGAACATTATGGGGCGTTCACGGCAACTTTGCGCGTCCCATAAGGCTTTCAAATGGTGGCGGAGTACCGCCCGCTGATTGGCCAAAGCATGCACATGACCAGCATGCTTTGGCCAATCAGCGGGCGGCCAGCTGTGAGAGCTTTGATTGGCTAAAGGCAGGGTGCCTTTAGCCAATGAATGCACAGCAGCCTCAATCCACGCCCCACACTATATAAAGCCGCTTGTACAGCGGCTCTATGTAGTGTGTTGGCGGCGGTGTTAGACAGATAGCTTAGATTCCTGAACACAGGCAGTTTAGTTAGCTAGCTGTAAAAAAATGTTAAAAAATATTAAAAAAATTACAAAAGATAGGTAGCTAACTAGATAGTTGGATGCGGAGAATTATCAAAAGTATCAGTTAGTGCAGACAGGTTAGTGTAGGGAAAAAAAAAAAATATATATATATATATACAGTGTAATATATATATATATATATATATATATATATATACGCACAGTGTACTATATATCAGTGTACACTGTACATACGGTATATAGTACACTTGATGTATTACTATATATACAGCCTGGAATATATATATATATATATATATATATATATATATATATACACACACACACACAGCATATTGAGTGTGCACTATATATATAACAGTAAATTTAGCCCAGTTTTTTGTATATTGTGAAACAGGATGTTATGCCGAGTAAATAGATACCATACATGTTACGGTAAGAAAATTGCGCACACTCGCGGAATGGCGACAAACTCTGGTACTTAAAAATCTCCACAGGTGACGCTTTAAAAATTTTTTTAACGGTTACCAGTTTAGAGGTTCAGAGGACGTTTTTTGTTAGAATTATTGCTCACACTCTGGGGATCGTGGTGATACCTCACATGTGTGGTTTGAACACCGTTTTCATATGCGGGCGCAACTTACGTATGCGTTTTCTTTGCTGCATGAGTTTGCGGGGACGGTGGCACTTTACAATTTTTTTAATTTTTTTAAATTTATTTTATTTTATGTTTTCTTTTAACACTGTTCCTTTAAAAAAAAAAATCTGATCACTTTTATTGCTATCACAAGGAATGTAAACATCCCTTGTGATAGTAATATATGGTGACAGTTACACTTTATGGAGGGATGGGGGGTCTAAAAGACTCCCCATCCCTCCTTTATACTTCACAGTACTCAGATTGCCAAAAAAGGCGATTATGAATACTGTCGTTTTTTTAAAACTGGCGCCGTTAGCCGCCGAGTAAACCAGAAGTGACGTTGTAATGTTGCTTCCAGAAATGTACGAAGGAGTCCCGATCCGAGCCGGCTTCCACAGGGACTCCACACCGTCGGCGAACGTGCCGAATCAGAGCTCCGGTCTCCCGGTGGGACGGGAGGCTGGAGAAGAGCGGCGGATGGTGGCGGGAGGGTGGGTTGTCCCCTCCCATTGCCTGGTATAACGACCGAGCGGCTCCCGAGCTATCAACGGATAGCCGGCCGCCTGCTCTAAAAAACGGTACCAGGGTATAGACTGTAGCTGCAGACTATACCCCGATACTTCCACTTAAAGCTGCCACCATTTATAAACAGCGTTTGTTAAGTGGTTACAGTAATTTTCAACAGCAGGACCCATTCCTGCACCCAACAAAAGTAACTGCAAGGGGTTACAGTGTTCTGGCACCGACAACACCCAAGGCCCAATTTTTCACCACCTCTTGGACTGGGGCATGTCATCACAATTTTTAACCCCTAATGCGAATCACCATTTATAAACGGCGGCAGTTTTATGTGGATGTATCGGGGTATAGCCTGCAGCTACAGGCTATACCCCAGTACCGTTTTTTAGAGCAGGTGGCCGGCTATCCGGTGATAATGGCTGATCCGGCTCGGAAGCCACTTGATCTTTATCCCAGGGAGCAGGAGGGGCCATCCCCCCTCCCGCCACCGTCCACCGCTCTTCTCCGGTCTCCATCATATGATGTCGTCCCAGAACGAGAGGCTTACCGCTCCGCCGTCATATGACGGCGGGCGGTAGGCAAGTGGTTTATATCATGGGATCATACAGCTGTACCTCTAGTAATGTTTTGTACCTCATTCGATGCAATAGGTGCAGCAAAGGATCTTATGTTGGGGAAACAGGACAAAAATTGCAAACAAGGATGAATTTACACAGACATTCCATCAAGGAACATAAAGAAGATGATTTCTGCACACCAGTGGGTCATCGCTTCTCACAACCGGACCACACTATTGAAAACCTCAATGTTTTAGTTCTTAAAGGGAATTTCAGAACTACCCAGGAAAGGAAAATGTTTGAAATGAGAATAATTCTTCTTTTTGACACAAAAAATAACGGTTTAACCTTAGCTATAGGTTTTCTCACTCATAAGGCCTCACGCACACAGCACGTTTTTTGACGTTTTATAGCTGCTGTTTTCAGCTGCAGACATTTTTTTCTACAGTCAATAAACCCTCCATCATGTTATCCTCTGTGTTCATGCACACATAGGCTGTTATCAGCTGTTTTTAGCAGTGACGTTTTTGAGCTGTAAAAAAAACCCAAGACCAGAGGGTTCTTTTGGAAGTTTTTCAGCTGTAAAAATGCTCTGACGCCCAAAAACGTTCACTAGCGCTCACCAACGCCCACTAATGCCACTCACCTACGTTTTTGGATGTTTTGTGTCCATTGAAAAAAGAATTAAAAAAAAACGCACATTGACGCCAGCGCTATAAAACGCTCATTAACGCCCATTAAAGCCAGCGCAAAAACACTAAAAAAAGCGGAAAAAAATCACTGATAAGCTACTGACGCTTTTTAACGTCCTGTGTGCATGAAGCCTTCTAAAGTTTTATGACCCCCTCTGTGACTGTCACCCCCCCCCCCCCCAGTCTATAGCTCTGCCTGTCTTATCTCCCTATCTCTGCAGCTAGTTTCATTACCATTTGCCTTACACATTGATTTGTATTTGTTTGTTTTTCCTTTTTTTCCTTTTCCCTCAGAGTTTTTTTCTCATTTTTTCTTCTTTTTTTTTTAACATTCGGCTAAAACTGTTGTAAATTAGTACTGCTTGGACCTTGAAGAAGGGGAGACACCCCGAAAGCTTGTCCTGAATAATCGTATGTTAGTGCAAATAAAAAAAGTATTACGGACAGTACTCAATTTTCTCTGGCACAATTGCACTAACATGGCCACAATCGCCTCAAGCATGCTTGCATTATACAATTGTATGTGTGACCTTTTGCACAACATTTCATTACATAAAAAGAGAGATAGCATCAGTGTACAGCTTTGCAGGACAGGAAGGTGTAGATATGTCACGGCTCATACAATACATAGGTGCCTTTAGCCAATCAATGCACTGCAGCCTCAATCCACGCCCCACACTATATAAAGCCGCTTGTACAGCGGCTCTATGTAGTGTGTTGGCGGCGGTGTTAGACAGATAGCTTAGATTCCTGAATACAGGCAGTTTAGTTAGCTAGCTGTAAAAAAATTTAAAAAAATATTTTAAAAATTACAAAAGATAGGTAGATAGTTGGATACGGAGAATTATCAAATTTATCAGTTAGTGCAGACAGGTTAGTGTAGGGAAAAATAAATATAAATATACAGTGTAATATATATATATATATATATATATATATATATATATATATATATATACGCACAGTGTACTATATATCAGTGTACACTGTACATACGGTATATAGTACACTTGATGTATTACTATATATACAGCCTGGAACATATATATATATATATATATACACACACACACACACAGCGTATTGAGTGTGCACGATATATCTGTACATACGGTATATAGTACACTTGACGTGATGTCTTAAAATATATACAGTTTTTAACCCCTTAACCCCAGAGCCCTTTTTTACATTTGTGGATTACAAGTTCAAATCTGTTTTTTTATAGAAAATTACTTAGAACCCCCAAACATTATATATTTTTTTCAAACACCCTAGAGAATAAAATGGCAATCATTGCAATACTTTTAGTCACACGGTATTTGCGCAGCGGTCTTTCAAGCGCTTTTTTTTTTTGGAAAAAAATCACTTTTTTGAGTTAAAAAATAAGACAACAGTAAATCTAGCCCAGTTTTTTGTATATTGTGAAAGAGGATGTTATGCTGAGTAAATAGATACCATACATGTTACGGTTGAAAATTGGGTACACTCGCGGAATGGCGACAAACTCCGGTACTTAAAAATCTCCATAGGTGACGCTTTAAAAATTTTAACGGTTACCAGTTTAGAGGTTCAGAGGAGGTCTTTTGCTAGAATTATTGCTCACACTCTGGGGATTGCGGTGATACCTCACATGTGTGGTTTGAACACCGTTTTCATATGCGGGCGCAACTTACGTATGCGTTTTCTTTGCTGCATGAGTTTGCGGGGACGGTGGCACTTTACATTTTTTTAAATTTTCAAAATTTATTTTATTTTATGTTTTCTTTTAACACTGTTCCTTTAAAAAAAAAAATCTGATCACTTTTATTGCTATCACAAGGAATGTAAACATCCCTTGTGATAGTAATATATGGTGACAGGTACTCGTTATGGAGGGATGGGGGGTCTAAAAGACTCCCCATCCCTCCTTTATACTTCACAGTACTCGGATCGCCAAAAAAGGCGATTCTGAATACTGTCATTTTTTTAAAACCGTCGCCGTTAGCCGCCGAGTAAACCGGAAGTGACGTTGTAACATTGCTCCCAGAAATGTACGAAGGAGTCCCGATCCGAGCCAATTCCGGCTTCCACAGGGACTCCACACCGTCGGCGAACGTGCAGGATCAGAGCTCCGGTCTCCTGGCGGGACAGGAGGCTGGAGAAGAGCGGCGGATGGTGGCGGGAGGGTGAGTTGTCCTCTCCCACTGCCTGGTATGACGACCGAGCGGCTCCCGAGCTATCAACGGATAGCCGGCCGCCTGCTCTAAAAAACGGTACCAGGGTATAGACTGTAGCTGCAGACTATACCCCGATACTTCCACTTAAAGCTGCCACCATTTATAAACAGCGATCATTAAGTGGTTACAGTAATTTACAACAGCAGGACCCATTCTTGCGCCCAACAAAAGTAACTGCAAGGGGTTACAGTGTTCTGGCACCGACAACACCCAAGGCCCAATTTTTCACCACCTCTTGGACTGGGGCATGTCCTCACAATTTTTAACCACTTAATGCGAATCACCGTTTATAAACGGTGGCAGTTTTATGTGGATGTATCGGGGTATAGCCTGCAGCTACAGGCTATACCCCGGTACCGTTTTTTAGAGCAGGCGGCCGGCTATCCGGTGATAATGGCTGATCTGGCTCGGAAGCCACTTGGTCTTTATCCCAGGGAGCGTGAGGGCCCCCCCCGCCACCGTCCACCGCTCTTCTCCGGTCTCCATCATATGACGTCGTCCCAGAACGAGAGGCTTACCGCTCCGCCGTCATATGACGGCGGGCGGTAGGCAAGTGGTTAATATCATGGGATCATACAGCTGTACCTCTAGTAATGTTTTGTACCTCATTCGATGCAATAGGTGCAGCAAAGGATCTTATGTTGGGGAAACAGGACAAAAATTGCAAACAAGGATGAATTTACACAGACATTCCATCAAGGAACATAAAGAAGATGATTTCTGCACACCGGTGGGTCATCGCTTTTCACAACCGGACCACACTATTGAAAACATCAATGTTTTAGTTCTTAAAGGGAATTTCAGAACTACCCAGGAAAGGAAAACGTTTGAAATGAGAATAATTCTTCTTTTTGACACAAAAAATAACGGTTTAAACTTAGCTATAGGTTTTCTCACTCATAAGGCCTCACGCACACAGCACGTTTTTTGACGTTTTTATAGCTGCTGTTTTCAGCTGCAGACATTTTTTTCTACAGTCAATAAACCCTCCATCATGTTATCCTCTGTGTTCATGCACACATAGGCTGTTATCCACTGTTTTTAGCAGTGACGTTTTTGAGCTGTAAAAAAAACCCAAGACCAGAGGGTTCTTTTGGACGTTTTTCAGCTGTAAAAATGCTCTGATGCCCAAAAACGTTCACTAACGCTCACCAACGCCCACTAATGTCACTCACCTACGTTTTGTGTCCATTGATAAAAGAATAAAAAAAAAAAACGCACATTGACGCCAGCGCTATAAAACGCTCATTAACCACTTCAGCCCCGGAAGGATTTCCAGCTTTAGGACCGGAGCCCTTTTTGCGATTCGGCGCTGCGTCGCTTTAACTGACAATTGCGCGGTCGTGCGACGTTGTACCCAAACGAAATTTGCGTCCTTTTTTTCCCACAAATAGAGCTTTCTTTTGGTGGTATTTGATCACCGCTGCGTCATTTCTGATCACCGCTATAAACAAAAGAAGAGCAACAATTTTGCAAAAAACAAAAACAAATTTCTTACTTTTTCCTAAAATACAAATCCAAAAAAAAAATATAAAAAAACATTTTTTTTCACCGTTTTTGGCCGATTTATATTCTTCCTCATATTTGCGATAAAAAAAAATGCAATCGGCGTTTATTGATTGGTTTGCGCAAAAGTGGTCGCGTTTACGGATGATGAGAATTCATTTTTGGGGTTTTTATTTTTTTTTTTATTTTTATTAGTAATGGCGGCAATCTGCGATTTTTTGCGGTACTGCGATATTTCAGCAGACATGTCGGACCATTTTGACACTTTTTTGGGACCATTAGCATTTATACAGCGATCAGTGCTATAAAAATGCACTGATTACTGTGTAAATGCCATTGGCAGTGAAGGGGTTAACCTGCAGGGGGCGCTCTAAGGGTTAACTATGTTCCCTGGGCGTGTTCTAACTGTAGGGGGACTGCCAGAGGCGGCTCTAGGCTTTGTGAGGCCTTAGGCAAAACTTAGATATGAGGCCCCACTCACCGCCAATAATG
Organism: Glandirana rugosa; assembly: GCA_018402905.1. Taxonomy (NCBI): domain Eukaryota; kingdom Metazoa; phylum Chordata; class Amphibia; order Anura; family Ranidae; genus Glandirana; species Glandirana rugosa. The sequence goes on from BLSH010106279.1 coordinate 294,007, forward strand.
GGAAAAATAATTAAAGTGATAAAAATCAACTGTATTTGGAGCGTACAGTATAGGGGGAAGGTAAGTGGACAGTACAGGGGGCAGAGAGCACAGAACAGGGGGAGGGTAAAGTG
>BLSH010106279.1:323362-346397 GCA_018402905.1 Glandirana rugosa
AACGTAAGACACGACTGAAAAATTCACATTTGGTCCGTTTGATGAACTATACCCATAACAGTCACAAAGGTACAACACAAACTTATAGTTAACAGAATCAAAAATTATCCTCAAGTCAATAAAAAATCCAACGGTCATTTTTTATACGAGACGGTCATTCTAAAAGGTACTAAACGGTCATTTTTTGCGACGCGCTCCAACCGTTGTGACCAGGGTCCGAGGTCGCTACGCCAGCGGGCTCCCGAGAGAGAAGAGGGGGAGGGGAGTCGCCGTGGCCGTAGTGTTCACACTTACCGGCCGCATAGAAGACCCTGGACACTGTACAGGGTCTTCTAAGCACGTACAGAGGGTGCAACAGTTTTTACAGGGTCCCAGGTCCATCTCCTCTCCTAGTGCCAGGGCTCCGGAAGGAAGTTCACCTTCCTCCACCACCCTCTCGGCAATCTTCTGGGACATGTCACAGGTCCCAGAAGATACGCCGGCCATTCACACTTGTGATGCCGGTGCCGCTGAGGGGAGGGGGAGAAGAGAGAGCCCTCGGGCGACCGCATCGCTGGAGCCTGGGACCAGTGTTGCCAACCTCGCGCAGCGTTTTTTACTGGCAAATCATGGAAAATCTTACTGGCAGAGCATATTTTTTACTGGCAACCTAAAAAATAACTGAACTCCTATTAAAAACTAAGACAATTGATATTCAAACACAACATGGAAACACTGACAATACCCATATCAAGTAGTTTGCCTGGTTTACACTTAAAAAGTCAGCACAGAATGCAAATTATCAGAACCTGATATTTATAGACAGTTCTAAAAATCACTGATCTTTACAAACTGTCAGTAAATTTACTGGCGGTTGGCAACACTGCCTGGGACAGGTGAGTGTCCGATTATTAAAAGTCAGCAGCTACACTTTTTGTAATTGCTGACTCTTAACTGGGTGGAACTCCGATTTAAAAATAACTTTTGATCTGCCAAAAATCCTTGTGTGCTTCTAACTTCCTGTTTGAGCTGACAACATTCTGCTGGAATGAGATCCCAACCAGCGTTGTCAGTTCTTCCCTGCTGGACTACAGAATGCATCCCCCATGTGTTATAGAAAGGGGGATTTTTGTATAATCCTGCATAGGAGAACTGGTCAGGGCTGAAAGCACTGCTTGGGATTTAAGTGTAGCAGTACCTCTGCTGATCCTGCTAAATATTCAGTGAGCTCCTGATTTCCTGTCTGAACTGAAAACACAGTTGTTGTGTTGTGGAACTAATTGGTTTTCTGGCAGATCAACAGGTAATTTTTGTACTTGCCGAGTTTTTAAACAATCAGTGGGAAAATGTGTATGCGTAGCCCCCTTATCCTAAACAGGGTCTGCTATGTCCATTTTAATTTTTGGCTGGGCTGTAGTTAGCTCAGACTGATTGTATAGTTCAAGGGTGTCCAAATTTTCTAAACAAAGGGCCAGTTTATTGTCCTTCAGACTTTAAGAAGCCTGGACTGTGGAAAGCGGGAGCAGGACATTTCATGGCGTTAGGCTCGGTTCACACAGGGGCGATCCGACTTCAAGGCGACTTTGCTAGGCAATTTCAGCGTGACTTTCAGCACGATTTTCAGGGCGACTTCAGGCGACTTACAACACGACTTATGCCTGTGGCCAATCAGAGAAGGGAGGGAGGGGGCTGCCCCAAAATAAATTCTATTCTTTTCACTGACAAAGTCGCTTGCATTAAGATGGGGGATCCGACTTGGAGGCGACTTCCATTGAATTCTATGGGCACAAGTCGGATAGAAGTCGCCTCCAAGTAGTACAGGAATCTCTTCTGAAGTCGCCTTTAAGTCGGAGTGACTTCAGTAGCGTACATAAAGACGGCTCCCATTCACTTCAATGGAATTTGTTATGTCAAGTGACCTGGGGCGACTTGAGGCGACTCAAGTCAGATCGCAAGTCGCCCCTGTGTGAACCGGGCCTTAGTGGGAGTAAACATTGCTACATTTGGTATTAGGGGGAGGAATAGTGCCCCATAGTTGGTAGCATAGGGAGGAATAATGCCCCATTGTTGGTGTCAGATGACAGAACAGTGTCTTGTATCAGTGTGAGGAATAGTGCCCCAAGGGCCGGATAAAAGCAAAGAAAGGGCCACATCCGGCCGCAGTTCAGTGACCACTGGCATAGTCCTTTACCTGTTTTTTACCTAAGCTTAAGTTGGCTTGTGATTTCTCACTGTCACCAGTATATAGTACTTATATTTTCTTCAGCCAATCCAGAAGGAGGTTTAGGCCACTGGTGGGTTATGGGGAGGATATAAATATTTCAGACAGGCCATGTGCTCTCTCTCTCTTCCCCTGGGCTGAGGCCTTGGGAGGTGCTGCTGGATGGAGCTATGCTGTTAGGCCCAATAGCTTGCGTTGGAGCCTAACGTGTGCTGAAGTGGTCCGGAAGCTGTCCTGCCTGGTCTGGAGGAAGCTGTGCCAAGGAGGAGACCCAGGGGAGGCCTATGCTGGAGAGAGCCAGGAAGAAGAAGACTGGTCTCTCTGAAGAGTCTGGTGACTCGCTTGAAGGACACACTGAAATTTGGGAACGTGCTTACAGTATTTTTGGCTTAAAGGTTTTGACACTGTAGAGCTGGACATATGGTATCTGGGACCACCTAAGCCTCATCTCCTTAACTGTTCTGCAATAAACCTTTAAAAATATAAAAGTGACTGGCGTCCAATATCCTTCCTCAGTCTTAGCCTTGGATTATGCCCTGTGGTGAAATCCTAGCGCACCCCTGGCTCTGGAGGTGCTATCTTGCCTTTTGGAGTGTCAGAGGGGTGCTACATATGCATTGCAGCGAGGTATTGAATATTTCTTTTTTTCCCCAGACATATACCTTAAACTCTTGCGGACCACCCCATGCACACATATCATGGCAAGGTGGCCACTCTGTGCCAGATCATGTAGCTGGTACGTGATCTGATGCTTCCGGGTCTGGGTCACGCGCGTACCGCCGGTGACCCGCTCCCGCTGTGATTGGACCCCCGCCGATCGTTCAGGAGACAGTCAGAATGGTGGTCTGCCTAGGTAAACAAGGCAGACCGCCATTCAGTGAGAGAGGAATGTACTGATCCTGTGTTTCTACTAAGCCGGAATGCAGATCTTTACCTTCCCTCAGTCAAGGCAAGCCCCCACAGTTAACAAGCACATCCTAGGTACACATTTAATCCTTAGATCGCCCTGATGTTAATCCCTTCCCCGCCAGTGTCATTAGTACAGTGACAGTGCATATATTTAGCACTGATCATTGTATTAGTGTCACTGGTCCCCAAAAAGTGTCAGTTAGGATTCTGATTTGTCTGCCACGATATGGTATAAATGTTGCGCAAACAAATCAATAAACACTTATTGGGATATTTTTTTTTACCAAAAATACATATTGGTCTAAATTATTGAAGAATTTTTTTTTTACATTTTTTTATTGTGTGTTTTATAGCAGAAAGTAAAAAATATTGTTTTTTTTTTCAAAATTATCACTTTTTTGTTTATAGAGAAAAAAATAAAAACCGCAGAGGTGATCAAATACCACCAAAAGAAATCTCTATTTGTGGGAAAAAAATAAACATACATTTTATTTGGGTACAGCGTTGCACGACCGTGCAATTGTCAGTAAAATTAACATAGTGCCTTATTGCAAAAAATGGCCTGGTCATAAAGGGGGGGTCAACCTTCCCGGAGCTCAAGTGGTTAATAAGTCTTCAGGTTCCCTTTATACAAGCATGATATTATGGTATTTTCTGCCCTATTTAATATGCTTTCTTTTCCTCTACCCTTCAGGGCCCCTGGATAGCGCCATGCAGGAGCAGCTGAGGAGTCATACAGCAGACCCCGATGCCCGCCTTCATTTTATTAATTTGCAGGAAAGTGGACAACTTGTTGACTGTCATGTCTCTGCGAGGAAAATGCTGGACATTCTCCAGGGTGACGCCTTTAAATCTGGCAAGGCTGTTGATTTTTTCGATTAGCATCAGTCGTTTGATAAGTGCCAGTTGTGTGGCTTCTGGATCTGGTTATAAAAGTCTGTGCTTATAATGACTTATGGCTTATGGGCTTTCTGTACAGCTCCCAGTGTGCACTTGTGACTGTGGGTGCTGCGGGGTAAGCACGGGAGTATGTATGCGCCTGCTCCTGTTTTGGCAAAGTCTTGTAAGAATGGATTTTAGAAGCAGGAAAAAACATCCTATAATTTCAAAAACAATAATGTGAACTGTCTTACTTAACAAAATATTTGTAATTCTGTCCGGCCTGTCTTGTGATCAAGGCACCCCTGTTAGACTTCATCGGCACATCCTGTACTACTATAGACCTCTCTTTCTCCTTCAATATAGCTAAGCAATATCACTGGTCTAGGACTCACCCTGCCTAGGGATGGGCAATGAATCAGTACACTGAACACAACTCTGTTCTCTCCTACTCCCAGGAAGCTCCTAATGTTAAATAGACAGCACATGTGCACTGCAGTGAAGCCTGATTGGCCCAGAGTGCTGCCCCTCTTTCTTTTTATTTTTTAAAGATATGTTTTTGGTTTTTAATAAACCCATACAATAAAGAACAAGTACAACAATCATGCTAGTCTACGAAATATTACCCAAAAACATCACACAACGGTTTAGATAACCAGCTGCAGTTGACATAATGCTAATCCCATCATAAGAACCTCCAAGAGTTAGCCAAATAGCCAACATACAGAAATAATAGGTGGCTCAATTAACAATGGGAATTCACACCTAGGAGGCACATAATGGGAGAGACACAAACTTGTGTGTTCTGTCCACTAGACAAGTCATCAGAAGACAAACAATGTTCCACCAGTCTGATAAAGTGGAATTCATTTATGTTCATAGATTTCTTGAGGGATCTTGTTGATAAATATTTCTGCCCCAAGTGAAGGAGCCTCTCTACCCAGTCTGCAGGAGGGCCACCATATTCCCTCTGGCCATTACCCTGTACAAAATTAATATTACACCTTTCCATCCACTCCAGAAGGGATTGTTTATTGTCCTTATTATGAAAATCAATCCAAGCCTCGCTCTGAGCGTTCATTACATTGTTGTCCTTCATTGTAGAATGATCTGCTCCCTCCATGGCCCATAATCAGGGGGTAGGAGGCACGCCCTTAGTCCCCTCCAAAAGCCCCTGTCCCAGATGGGTCTGTCACAAGTTGGCTCTCCTGTACTGGGCCCTGACCCTATTAGTTCTGTAGGGGGGACCATGGGCAGAGAGGGGATTTTTTTTAATTTCCATGGGGCACAGGTGAAGTATTACTCTGGGACATGGCTCCCAGCAGTTATAGAAAAGTTGTTATGCCATTAGAAGACCACCTTTGAGCATCTCGGATAGTTAGCAGAGAGAAGTTTGACCACTAGGAGTTATATGGTGCCCCTCCTTCTTGCTTGCATCCAGGGCAAGAGGCTGCCACTGGCCAACTGGACGCCATGGTATGTCCAGAACAGGCATGTCCCGGTGTGAGATGCCCCAGAGGGGTGCCCTGCTCCAGGTATTAGTTCTAGTTTTAGAAATAGGCTAATGCCTATTAGTGTTAGCTGTTAGTTTGGTGGCGTTTTGGAAAAGTAGGACCATGGTGGCGTTTGGGAAGAGTAGAACCATGGGGAAGTCCAGCAGGTGGTGGTGAGAGAACCACGTGTCTTCGCTTCAGCACACCTCCAGTTACTTGAGAGACTAATTCTGCGAGTACAGCTTGAGGCTAATGGAAAAGAAGTTAGCATTTGAACGCCTTACCATTACTTGGACCCAGTGGTGTATCATCCATGGGTGCAGGGTGCTCACTGAACACGGGCCCTGAGGGGTGGGGGGGGCCCATTGTGCTCTGAACCACACTTCACCTATGGGTGATCTCTCCCTGGTTGACAGCCGGTGTGGGCTTGCACACGGGCCCACCAATTTCATGATACGCCCCTGCTTGGACCCTGTAATGCCAGTTTACCATTTAGTAAAGAAAGCAGAAGAGCAAATTTCTCGACTGAAAATTCCATTAGACAACAGAGAGAGACACACCGCTCTGATGAGTGAAGCTGGTTCTCAGGTATTCAGTGACAACACCCCTGCCCAGGTGCTCTGGCTCACGAATGTCCTCCACACATTCAAAATATCAGCAGAGCAGAAACCAGGTAGAAGAGTGGGCACTACAGGAGATTAGTGTAATTTTGCTGTTATTCCATCATGACCATGCAAGCGGCTTCGCTTACACGGTCATGATGGAATAAAAGCTAAATTACACTAATCTCCAGTAGTGCCGGCTCTTCTACCTGGTTTCTGAAAATTCTATTAATGGCAGGTTTGGGATGAGTAGTACACCTGGGTAAGCATTAAGGCACTTTGAACCCTTGTGAAGTCTCATACACATTAACTCTGCACATGGGCACAAGCAAGCAAACAGCTATTTCTTCAGAATAACAAAAGGTAGTAATCTGCAACAAAGTTTGGAGTTACTCTAGCAGAAGTCAACCCATTGATTTAACAGTTTCAAAAAACAGTTACATTCCTGGCACGTGTCAGGAATGTAACGGTCACATTGGTTGTACTGTCAACCAAACTTTCAAACCATCCAATGGGTGGTGTCATAACTGATCACATGTGCAGCATCATGGCAGTTGCCGATTAAACAGAGGCCAAGATGGCAGCTTCCTTGGCTGGAAATGATAGGGGGGTATACTTCCACTTTAACCGATTTCCGACCAGCCGCCATCGTTTAACGGAGGCAGGTTTACTCATTCAGGCAAAACGGCGTCATGGTACGTCGCTCGCGGGAACGTATGGTGTGGCCCCGCTCACTGGCTAGCGAGGGAGGCAATCAGTGGTTGGGGGGACTCGATGTCCGCCGGCCACCTGCGATCGCTCCCAAGACAACCGGAATGGGGATCTGCGAGTGTAAACAAAGCAGATCCCCGTTCTGACAGGGGTGTTGAGAGAGATCGTCTGTTTCCAGTGATAGGGAACAATGATCTCTTGCCTCCTCCAGTCAGCCCAGCCCCCATACAGTTAGAAACACCACGGAGGGAACACACTTAACCCTTGATCTTCCCTAGTGTTAACCCCTTCCCTGCCAGTGACATTTATACAGTAATCAGTGGCTATTTTCAGCTCTGATAGCTGTATAAATGTCATTGGTCCCAAAAAAGTGTCAAAAATGTCCGATCTATCTGCCGGAATGTTGCAGCCCCGCTAAAAATCGGAGATCGTCGCCATTACTCGTAAAAAAAAAAAAAAAAATGCCATAAATCTATTCCCAGCTTGTATAACTTTTGCGCAAACCAAACAATATACACGTATTGCAATTTTTCTTTTACCAAAAATATGTAGAAGAATATATATTGGCCTAAACTGATGAAGAAATTCTTTTTTCTTTTACATTTTCTTTTGGATATTTATTATAGCAAAAAGTAAAACTTTTTTTTTTTCAGAATTGTTGCTCTTTTTTTGTTTACAGCGCAAAAAATAAAAACCGCAGAGGTGATCAAATATCAGCTAAAGAAAGCTCTATTTGTGGGAAAAAAAAAAGGACATTAATTTCGTTTGGGTACAACGTCGCACGACTGCACAATTGTCAGTTAAAGCGACGCAATGCCATATCACAAAAAGTGCTCTGGTCAGGAAGTGGGTAAATCCTTCCGGGGCTGAAGTGGTTAAGGATTGTGAGGTTGCTGCTGTTTTGGGCCACGTGGCCATGCAAAACCTGATAGCCCTGGAAGTTAAAATATGACAATGAGGTCCCCAGCTCCAAGGAAGTGGCGACCCAACCTCTCAATCCCACAATCTACAAGAGGATTTCTGGTGTGGGAATTGGCTTATTAAACTCTGCAATTGGGTTCCCTTTTCCATTAAATGTCTAGAGCTGAGACAAGCTCTGTCCTTGTCTGCACCGCAAGTGGTTGTTACATAAGAGGACCTGATTGGGCCTTGATAGGGTTGCCACCTTTTCTTCTAGCCAAACCCGAACATTTTAGCGACGCACAGAAATTTTTTTTTTGTAGTATACAGTATGGAAATACAGTATTTTGTGATTAAATAACATTTCTAATCATATAGAGTTAATCCCAACTTTCCAAATTATTTGCTGTAGAAAGACACTATTTGGGTGGAATCAGTGTCACCCCCCTTCATAATACAGGGCCCCCCATAGAGACCACCATTAGAGTCCTCTTAAATCAGTGACCTCCCCCTTCCATAGAGACCCCTTATATCAGTGCTTCCCTTAGAGAGCCAAAAAAATAGAAATTAAAAAATTGCAGCGCACCCTCCCCCTATAATTATATTAATTCATGTGTGAAAAATAATTGTGAATGATGGTGGAAACCCCCCAAGGGTAATCTAACTATTAATACACTCCAATCTTATTCAAACATATTCAGTACACTGTGCAATTTTGGTACACATAATACTATATGAATAGTGGTGGAAACCTCCAATTCATTCCAGAATGTCTTTTGTTAATATCACACTCAAAAGGACTTGGGTATTAGCACATCACATTTTGGATTGGAGGTTTCCACCACTATTGATAAAGTATTAGGTGTACCAAGATTGTACAGTAAATATGTTTGAATACGATTGGAGTGTATTCATATTTGGAATACCCTTGGCAGTTTCCACCATCATTTACAATTATGTTTCACATACAAATTAATATAATTATAGGGGAGGATGCGCTGCAGTTTTGTTAAATTTTTCGTTTTTGAGGCGTGGGAACACATATCAGTGCTAGCAGCAATTTATTCACTGAGTTTTTCATTTTATATTTTTAGATCAAAAGCCCCTTATATCAGCGAACCCCCCTCCCCCTAGTTACCAATTAGTCTCTAAGGGGGTTCGCTGATATAAGGGGACTCTGATAGACAGCACTGATGGGCACTGATAGGTGGCACTAATGGGCACTGATAGGCTGCACTGATAGTCTGCACTATTGAGCACTGATGAGTACTGGCAGGCAGCACTGATGGGAACTGATAGGCAGCAGTGATGGACACTAATAGGCAGCACTGATGGACACTGATAGGCTGCATTGGTGGGCACTGATAGGCGGCACTGACAGGCGGCACTGATGGGCACTGATAGGCTGTATTGATGGGCACTGATAGGTGGCACTGATAGGCTGCATTGATGGGCACAGATAGGCTGCATTGATGGACGCTGATAGGCGGCACTGATGGGCACTGATAGGCTGCACTGATGGGCAATGATAGGCGGGTGAATTTATAAGATATTTCTAACACATAGCATGCACATAGTAAAAATTAACCCCCATAATATATTCTGCTACTCGTCCCGAGTATGGCGATACCACATGTGTGAGACTTTTTCACACCCTGGCCACATACAGAGACCGAACATGCAGAGAGCACCGTCGGGCGTTCTAGGAGCATAAATTACACATAAAATTTCATTCATACCTATCACACTTTTGAAGGCCCTGGAGCACCAGGACAGTAAAATGACCCACAAAATGACCCCATTTTGGAAAGCAAACACCCGAGGTATATTCTATGAGGCATGGGCTGCAGATAGGTACTCGGGTACTCTGATAGGCTGCAGATAGGTACTCAGGTATTCTGATGGGCTGCAGATAGGTACTCTGGTACTTTGATGGGCTGGAGACAGGTACTCGGGTAATCTGATGGACTGGTAAAAGGTACTTGGGTACTCTGATGGGCTGCATATAGGTACTCGGTTACTCAGATGGGTTGGTGACAGGTACTCGGGTAATCTGAAGGGCAGGTGACAGGTACTCGGGTACTCTGATGGGCTGGTGACAGGTACTTGGGTACTCAGATGGGCAGGTGACAGGTACTCGGGTACTCTGATGGGCTGGTGACAGGTACTCGGGTACTCAGATGGGCAGGGGACAGGTGCTCGGGTACGCTGATGGGCTGGTGACAGGTACTTGGGTACTCAGATGGGCAGGTGACAGGTACTCGGGTACGCTGATGGTCTGATGACAGGTACTCGGGTACTCTAATGGGCAGGTAACAGGTACTCGGTACTTTGGTGGGCTGGTGACAGGTACTCAGGTTCTCTGATGGGCAGGTGACAGGTACTCGGGTACTCTGATGGGCTGGTGACAGGTACTCAGGTACTCTGATGGGCTGGTGACAGGTACTCAGGTACTCTGATGGGCTGGTGACAGGTACTCAGATGGGCTGGTGACAGGTACTCGGATACTCAGATGGGCAGGTGACAGATACACTGGTACGCTGATGGTCTGGTGACAGGAATTTGGGTACTCTGATGGGCAGGTGACAGGTACTCGGGTACTCTGATGGGCTGGTGACAGGTACTCGGGTGCTCTGATGGGTTGGTGACAGGTACTCGGGTACTCAGATGGGCTGGTGACAGGTACTCGGATACTCAGATGGGCAGGTGACAGATACACTAGTACGCTGATGGTCTGGTGACAGGAACTTGGGTACTCTGATGGGCAGGTGACAGGTACTCGGGTACTCTGATGGGCTGGTGACAGGTACTCGGGTGCTCTGAATGTTTGGTGACAGGTACTCGAGTACTCAGATGGGCCGGTGACAAGTACTCGGGTACTCTGATGGGCTGGTGACAGCTACTCGAGTACTCAGATGGGCTGGTGACAGGTGCTCAAGTACTCAGATGGGCTGGAGACAGGTACTTGGGTACTCTGATGGGTTGGTGACAGGCACTCAGATGGGTTGGTGACAGATACTCGGGTACTCTGATGGGTTGGTGACAGGTACTCGGGTACTCAGATGGGTTGGTGACAGATACTCGGGTACTCTGATGGGTTGGTGACAGGTACTCGGGTACTTAGATGAGTTGGCGACAGGTACTAGGGTACTTTGGGCAGGTGACAGGTACTCGGGTACTTTGATGGGCAGGTGACAGGTACTCGGGTACTTAGATGGACAGCTGACAGGTACTCTGATGGGGTGATGACAGGTCCTCTTTATTAGGGGGGGGAATCAGTGTGCTTGGTGTGTACATTAGGCGGTAACAAGCTGTTACCGCAATCTCCTCACACACGATCGGTGTGTGAGAGGGAGAACCTGGTAACAGCTCGTTACTGCGGTTTGTTTACATCAGGTGATTGGACACAGCCGGTCACGTGGTAAAGAGCGACTTCCATTGGCTCTTTACACTAATCGGGGCTGGGCTTTGTCCGAAGGACAAGCCTCAGCCCTGATCGCCGCTCACAAGCGGCGTGCACGCTGATGTCGGTAGTGACCAGCTGTGATTGGACACAGCCGGTCACGTGGTAAAGAGCCAATTTCATTGGCTCTTTACCCCGATCGGGGGCTGGCTCGAGGGAAACGATCTGCGCTGCGAAAAGAGAAAGACGTCATATGACGTCGTCCTGGATGGAGGAAGGGTTCCTGCCGACGTCATTTTACATTGACTCGGTAGGGAACTGGTTAAGGTTGCCTCCCCCTGCTCTAGATGTTAACCTCTTCCCATTAGTACAGTGACCGTGCATATTTTTAGCACTGATCATTGTATTAGTGTCACTGGTTCCCACAAAGTGTCAAAAGTGTCAGTTAGTGTCAGAGTGTCCGCCATACTATCGCAGTCCCGCTATAAGTCGCTGATCGCCGCCATTACTAGTATAAAAAGTAAGTAAATAAAAATGCCAGTATATATATCCCATAGTTTGTAGACGCTATAACTTATCGCACAAAACCAATCAATGTACGCTTATTTAGGGTTTTTATTACCAAAAATATGTAGCAAAATACATATTGGCCAGAAAGTAAAACATTTTTTTTTTTCAAAAAACTAGAAAGCCTGTGGTTATCTGACCAAGATATCTGTCATGTTCTGATGTTTTGGACAACCTGATAGCTCTGCACTGTATAGAGATCACTACTGGACTTTGTAACTATTTTGTGTCATATTTATATGTGCCTGTAATATTCTGTATGTTTATCTTTTCCTGAAAATTGAAATATATTGCATCTAAAAAAAGTGACGATTGTTAATATTATATACAATATATTGTCAAAAGTATTGGGACACCTGCCTTTACACGCACATAAAATTTAATGGCATCCCAGTCTTAGTCTGTAGGGTTCAATATTGAGTTGGCCCACCCTTTGCAGCTATAACAGCTTCAACTCTTCTGGGAAGGCTGTCCACAAGGTTTAAGAGTGTTGGGAATGTTTGACCATTCTTCCAGAAGTGCATTTGTGAGGTCAGACACGGATGTAGGATGAGAAGGCCTGGCTCACAGTCTCCGCTCTAATTCATTCCAAAGGTGTTCTATTGTGTTGAGGTCAGGACTCGGTCAAGTTCCTCCAGTTGAAGCTGTTATAGCTGCAAAGGGTGGGCCAACTCAATATTGAACCCTACGGACTAAGACTGGGATGCCATTAAAGTTCATGTGAATGTAAAGGCCGGCGTGCCAATACTTTTAGTAATAAAGTGTATCTATATGTGCCTGTAATATACTGTATGTTTATCTTTTCCTGAAAATTGAAATAAAATGCATCTAGAAATAAAATGTATGATTGTGGATATTATATACAGTATTTATAGAAAAAAAGATACACAAGTGTAGAGCTCGGCGCTAGAGCCTAATAGCTTAGGAGTAGTGTATATAACACATAAGTATTGCTGATTAATTCTGGTAAATCAGTCCAAGTGGTAAAAAACACACAAGTCCTGATAAGAGTCTTAGAGGATTGGGTCTGTTTAAAAGGGTCTTTGATGTGTGACTGCTGCTGGTGGTGAGTGTCACGTACCTTCAAGGAGAGCCTGACGAGCAGAGGAAGGCATAGCTCCCAACTGTCCCTGATTTCGAGGGACTGTCCCTGATTTCGAGGGACTGTCCCTGATTTCGAGGGACTGTCCCTGATTTGGAACAATGCCCCTCTGTCCCTCATTGCTCTTCATTTGTCCCTCATTTTGGTCTGATGCATAAACCTATATATAAAATGCACTATTTATCTATCAAAACGTGTTTTACAATGCTAAAACGTTCATCCAATTTCTAAATTGCTGCATTTGTACATTTAAAATGCCAATATAAAGGAACAGAAGTGGTAAAAAAAAGCACTTGTGGGTTTAACTAATAATTTTTTTTTGTATAATTCTCCTTTAAGGGGGCGTGGCAGTGGGCGTGTCCTATGCCTACATACTTTTGCTAATAGGTGTCCCTCGTTCTTGTCTCAGAAAGTTGGGAGGTATGGGAAGACCTCTGGTACAGCCCCAGACCACTGAGGTTGCAACAGCAGCTGCGAGAGCACGGTGAGGTAGGAGTGCCTGCAATGTTCTCCATTGGCAGATAAGCAAGAGAAGCCTAATGGCAGCAGTAGTTGATGCAGGCACATTATGGATGCAGGTGTGCTCTGGATGCAGGGAGGTTGCAGGTGCTGGTGTACTGCGGATGCAGGTACATAGATGCTGTGAGAAGCTGAAGAGACTGGTGCAGAGTCAGACAAGCCGGGTTATTCACGGAAGATTGGAATACATCTGAGACATAAAGCAAAGAATGGTCAAAGTTCAGGCAAAGGTTTGGCAACAGAGAATCAAGCAGCTGAAAATAAACCAAGGTCAAGGCAAGCCGGGGTCAGGAGTGGAGAGAATCAGAATGGTCAGTAAGCTGGGTCAAATCAGATTGAGGACAGGCACTTGAACAGGATACAGGGGAAAGCTGCAGATCAGACTGCAAGACCCTAGTACAACATCCATCCTTATATGTGTCATTTTGGCGCCAGTGCTAATGGGTACCCATCCGCGTTTGTGTGCGCACGTTCGCGCATAGGCGATCACACGAACATGCCTGCCAGGAGGATTACTTGTGGAATTGTGCCCACACATGCGTAGTTGCCTCTGCCTTTGCACATCTGCTGCGCTATGGCCAGAATGTAAAAACGAGTAAAATGCACTCACATGATGCTTAAGGCATATCAGGAGAAACCAAGGGAGCCTTGGGTGGTGCTTGATTGGTTAAGGCATATCAGGTTATCAGGTGAAGCAGTGGAAGGAGCCGAGGGAGCCTTAGATGACAACAATGGGTGCCGTATTAATTTAGCTGGTGCTTTTACAAGGTTAGGACATGCCATTTGTTATCTGCATGTAGCTCATAGCTCATACAATCAGGAAGAATCATTCTCACCCCTCCATGACTAATATTTTGGATCTTATGAGTGATGCAACATATTTCGTTTGATCTTTGGCAAATGATCCCAGAAAGTGTGGTGTCCCAACAGTCGCAAAGTCTGAGAAGATCCTTTTGATGCCTTTCCCCCCAATGTGGTCAGTGTCAAACAACAGGCTGATGAAGGAGGCGTGGCCATGCCTCTGAAACGCGTTCTGATTGGCCAGCACAGTGGTAGGCGGTACAGAGGTTTGGTAGGTCTGGAACCCCGCCGGAGTCCTCCCGAGTCTCCTCGAGGCTTCAGCTCCCACTGACACACGGCGCCCGTTGCTGTCATCCAAGGCTCCCTTGGTTTCTTCCACTGCTTCACCTGATATGCCTTAAGCATCATGTGAGTGCATTTTACTTGTTTTTACTTACTGCTACTTGTCAGTAAACAATACTGCACTAGAGGGGGCTTGGCGCTTCTCTCTTTTCTTCCCTGCCCTTTTGTATCCACAGTCTCCGGGTCCCCAGCCCGCACTTGAAGCAGCCTCGTGGTCAGGGACATGCTGGCCATAGCGTAGCAGATGTAAACGGCAGAGGCAACTACGCATGTGTGGGCACAATTCCACGGGTAACCTTCCTGGCAGGCATGTTGTGCAATCGCCTATGCGCATGCGCGAACGCACGCGCACAAACGCGAGTGCGCGCCCATTAGCACTGGCGCCAAAATGGCGCGCTTTTCTTCTCTCCCCTATACAGTATTGATGACTTGACCAATAAGCATATGGGTGACACAGGAAGTTGTAAGGCTGCAACATGGATGAATAATAGCCACTCTCCTGGCTAGGTGCTGTGTAGGGATGTGTGAATCACAAGTATGTCTGAGCAGAATTACAAATATATCAGCAAGTAAAACAGCTCACGTATCTGTATTTCAAAGCATGTGTGTGAGAAGCCTTTGGTTGAAGCTGCCTCCTTCTCACTATATATCTGGGTACTCATGCATGCCCACAATGAAAGCATACTATAGCAATTTTATCACCGCTCTTCTTCATTTCCTTTACTACATTTGGCCCATTGCATCCAAATGGAGATGTAGCAAGCCTCTGACAGATGCAGTCCAATATGAAACTAATTTGCTATAGTAAATCAAAGCAATTTAAGTGGACCTTTTGACCTGCTGACTATCACACTTGTGTGTCATGTGGATCAGCATCACCAATCTCTATTCTAAGGGGGAAAAAAACAACCGTTCTTGTTGTGAACAAAAATGCAACTCCATCATAAGACCCAAAGCTTTGAGACCTTAGGTACGCTGGATGACATGGTGCCTATCATCAGCATGGTGAGGGTTTCAGGTCATTAGAAACTACAGAACGTCCATTGTTTTCAGTTTTTCACACCATATCCGGTAGACTAGCATTAGGATCGGAGAACCACAACTAAAAGCAGAACTTAAAGAACAAATAAGGGCCCCATGTACTGTTACAAACTGTGCATAGAAAGAAAGCTCTTTTTTTATTAATAGAAAACACTGATTATTTGCAAATAATTGATACTTAGATATTTATAAACTGATATTTACAAATTGATAATTGTAATAAATATAGAAACTGTTACTTATAATTTGATATTCACAAATATATATTTACAATAGATTCATAAACTGATATATACAAATTGATATTCATAAATAGATATTTACAATTAATTCCTAAACTGATATTTACAAATTGATATTTATAAATTGATAACTACAATAAATATAGAAACTGATATTTACAAAATGATATTTATAAATTGATAACTACAATAAATATAGAAACTGATATTTACAATTTGATATTCATAAATAGATATTTACAATTAATTCATAAACTGATATTTACAAATTGATATTCATAAATGGATATTTACAATAACTGCATAAACTGATATTTACAAATTGATATTTATAAATTGATAACTACAATAAATATAGAAACTGATATTTACAATTTGATATGCATGAATAGATATTTACAATTAATTCATAAACTGATATTTACAAATTGATATTTATAAATTGATAACTACAATAAATATAGAAACTGCTATTTACAATTTGATATTCATAAATAGATATTTACAATTAATTCATAAACTGATATTTACAAATTAATATTTATAAATTGATAACTACAATAAATATAGAAACTGATATTTACAATTTGATATTCATAAATAGATATTTACAATTAATTCATAAACGGATATTTACAAATTGATATTTATAAATGGATATTTACAATAACTGCATAAACTGATATTTACAAATTGATATTTATAAATTGATAACTACAATAAATATAGAAACTGATATTTACAATTTGATATTCATACATAGATATTCACAAACTGATATTTACAAATTGATATTTATAAATGGATATTTACAATAAATGTATAATCGGATATTTACAAACTGATATTTATAAATTGATATTTACAATACATTTATCAACTGATATTTACAAATTAATATTTATGAATTGATATTTACAATACATTTATAAACTGATATTTATAAATTGATATTAACAATAAATATTTATTTTTTTGCAGATATAGTTATGAATTTTAATTCTTAGGTTTGACGATAGCGTTATGAATTAGCATTGAAGATAGATTTAAGACTGACATCATGGAGCTGGTGGATATTAGAGACCTTGCGCTCCTCCACCTTCCGTTTGAGGATGCCCCACAGATGCTCAATAGGGTTTAGGTTTGGAGACATGCTTGGCCAGTCCATCACCTTTACCCTCAGCTCCTTTAGCTAGGCAGTGGTCGTCTTGGAGGTCTGTTTGGGGTCATTATCATGTTGGAATACTGCTCTGCGGCACAGTCTCTGAAGGGAGGGGATCATGCCCTGCTTCAGTATGTCACAGTACATATTGGCATTCATGGTTCCCTCAATGAACTGTAGCTCTCTAGTGTTGGCAGCAATCATGCAGCCCCAGACCATGACATTCCCACCACCATGCTTGACTGTAGGCAAGACACACTTGTCTTTGTACTCCTCACCTGGCTGCCACCACACACGCTTGACACCATCTGAACCAAATAAGTTTATCTTGGTCTCATCAGACCACAGGACATGGTTCCAGTAATCCATGTCCTTAGTCTGCTTGTCTTCAGCAAACTGTTTGCGGGCTTTCTTGTGCATCATCTTTAGAAGAGGCTTCCTTCTGGAATGACAGCCATGCAGACCAATTTCATGCAGTGTGCGGCGTATGGTCTGAGCACTGACAGGCTGACCCCCCATCCCTTCAACCTCTGCAGCAATGCTGGTCGCATTCAAATGTCTATTTCCCAAAGACAACCTCTTGATGTGATACTGAGCATGTGCACTCAACTTCTGTGGTCGACCATGGCGAGGCCTGTTCTGAGTTGAACATGTCCTGTTAAACCAGTGGTTCTCAACTCCAGTCCTCGGGACCCACCAACAGGCCAGATTTTGAGTATTACCATGGGGAGATGCAGACTAGAATACTGCAATCACTGAGCAGCAAATGATATCACCTGTGATGTATTTCAGTTATCCTGCAAACCTGGCCTGTTGGGGGATACCGAGGACCGGAGTTGAGAACCACTGTGTTAAACCCTCTGTATGGTCCTGGCCACTGTGCTGCAGCTCAGTTTCAGGGTCTTGGCAATCTTCTTATAGCCTAGACCATCTTTATGTAGAGCAACAATTCTCTTTTCCAGATCTTCATAGTTCTTTCAATGAGGTGCCATGTTAAACTACCAGTGATCAGTATGAGAGAGTGAAAGCGATATCACCAAATTTATCACACCTGCTCCCCATTCACACCTGAGACCTTGTAACAATAATGAGTCACATGACACCAGGGAGGGAAAATGGCTAATTGGGCCCAATTTGGACATTTTCACTTAGGGGTGTACTCGCTTTTGTTGCCAGCAGTTTAGACATTAATGGCTGTGTGTTGAGTTATTTTGAGGGGGCAGCACATTTACACTGTTATACAAGCTGTACACTCACTACTTTACATTGTAGCAAAGTGTCATTTCTTCAGTGTAGTTACATGAAAAGATAGAATAAAATATTAACAAAAATGTGAGGAGTGTACTCACTGTTGTGAGATACTGTATATTTAGAGATGACAGCCCTTGGAGAGTGTGAAGCATTGTTAGTAGTGTGGCATCAATATTTCTCTAAAAGGCTGCACTACTAATATACAGTATAGAAAGATGTAAAACCCTCCCAAAAAGGAAAATAATAATAGAAATAGAAAAAATATATAACATAAAGTAGAAGAACACCACACAAAAATTGATGTTCATTCAGTGGGTACGGAAAGTATTCAGACCCCCTTAAATTTTTCACTCTTTGTTATATTGCAGCCATTTGCTAAAATCATTTAAGTTTATTTATTTTCCTCATTAATGTGCGCACAGCACCCCATATTGACAGAAAAACACAGAATTGTTGACATTTTTGCAGATTTATTAAAAAAGAAAAACTGAAATATCACATGGTCCTAAGTATTCAGACCCTTTGCTCAGTATTTAGTAGAAGCCCCCTTTTGATGTAATACAGCCATGAGTCTTTTTGGGAAAGGTGCAACAAGTTTTTCACACCTGGATTTGGGGATCCTCTGCCATTCTTCCTTGCAGATCCTCTCCAGTCCTGTCAGGTTGGATGGTAAAGGTTGGTGGACAGCCATTTTTAGGTCTCTCCAGAGATGCTCTGTCAGGGCTCTGGCTGGGCCATTCAAGAACAGTCACAGAGTTGTTGTGAAGCCACTCCTTCATTATTTTAGCTGTGTGCTTAGGGTCATTGTCTTGTTGGAAGGTAAACCTTCGGCCCAGTCTGAGGTCCTGAGCACTCTAGAGAAGGTTTTCATCCAGGATATCCCTGTACTTGGCTGCATTCATCTTTCTCTCGATTGCAACCAGTCATCCTGTCCCTGCAACTGAAAAACACCCCCACAGCATGATGCTGCCACCACCATGCTTCACTGTTGGGACTGTATTGGACAGGTGATGAGCAGTGCCTGGTTTTCTCCACGCATACCGCTTAGAATTAAGGCCAAGAACCAGAGAATCTTATTTCTCACCATCTTGGAGTCCTTCAGGTGTTTTTTTAGCAAACTTCATGCCGGCTTTCATGTGTCTTGCACTGAGGAGAGGCTTCCGTCGGGCCACTCTGCCATAAAGCCCCGACTGGTGGAGGGCTGCAGTGATAGTTGACTTTCTAGAAACTTTCTCCCATCTACCGACTGCATCTCTGGAGCTCAGCCACAATGATCTTTGGGTTCTTCTTTACCTCTCTCACCAAGGCTCTTCTCCCCCGATAGCTCAGTTTGGCCGGACGGCCAGCTCTAGGAAGGGTTATGGTCGTCCCAAACGTGTTCCATTTAAGGATTATGGAGGCCACTGTGCACTTAGGAACCTTAAGTGCAGCAGAATTTTTTTTGTAACCTTGGCCAGATCTGTGCCTTGCCACAATTCTGTCTCTGAGCTCTTCAGGCAGTTCCTTTGACCTCATGGTTCTCATTTGCTCTGACATGCACTGTGAGCTGTAAGGTCTTCTATAGACAGGTGTGTGGCTTTCCTAATCAAGTCCAATCAGTATAATCAAACACAGCTGGACTCAAATGAAGGTGTAGAACCATCTCAAGGATGATCAGAAGAAATGGACAGCACCTGAGTTAAATATATGAGTGTCACAGCAAAGGGTCTGAATACTTAGGACCCCCATGTGATATTTCAGTTTTTCTTTTTTAATAAATCTGCAAAAATGTCAACAATTCTGTGTTTTTCTGTCAATATGGGGTGCTGTGTGTACATTAATGAGGGAAAAATGAACTTAAATGATTTTAGCAAATGGCTGCAATATAGCAATATAAGAGTGAAAAATTTAAGGGGGTCTGAATACTTTCCGTACCCACTGTATATTTTTTTAAACGCTATACAGTACATACTGCATAGTATAGTAGTAATATTAAAGATAATTAGATTAGATAAAACATCTCTGCATCTTTCACAAGTTATATATTGCAGTGATAGGGTTTAGTACATTCCGTTACTTAATAGAGATTGAAATTCCAGCTACAGATTATTGTGGGTCCACAGGCCCCGTGCTCAGGAAATTCAGCTGATCATATCCTTCTTTGATAAGCTTCAGCAATATCCTTGAGGATACAATAAAAGGTTGGTCAATAATATTAAAGAATAGGTCTTTTCCTTCACAGTAGCCTGGTTACATAAAACAACCTGTCTGAGACCGGCATCCACTAATGGTCCTTGTTCCTAAACCTTATGCATGGGACTCATACAAGGGCCTTTATAAAAGTTAGTTAATAGTTAGGGATTAGTGTCCAATGGGGACACTAGTTCTGGTGACAACCAGGGATTCCTTTACCTTGGAGGGATTTCCTCTCACTTCCTGTTTTGGCTGTGGGACAGGAAATGAAGGAAAATCTCCCCAATGGGACACAGATGGCAAAAAAAAACTGACAGGGGTTATAACCCTCCCCAACTCTATCCAAAATGAAAAAAAATGTCTTTAGTTCTACTTTCACTAAATTAATAGAATTTCATTCTTGTTTTTTCTTTTTAAGAACACTCATCTATGTTCCAGTCGTTAGTAGGGTCAAATCATTATTTGTTTTTTAATGGCAGTGATGAGAAAATTTGAATCAAAATTTTCTGAATTAATTTCTAAGGCTGACCATACATTATACAATTTTCTTATTCAATTTCCTTTAGATTTAATGAATGGCCTGCCTGATTGCATACAAATTGAAAGGGTTTAGGTGTAACCTCATATTATATGGTTTTGGTAAATTTAACGGAAAATTGTACAAGAAAATTGTATAATGTATGGCCAGCCTAACAGTGAATGTGGTTTTCATTTAGCAAACTCCATTCATTTCAAAATCAAATACAAAAGACAAAGTAAAGTACTTTCAAATGACATTTGCAGAGTCATCGAATGGCAAGAATAAATGGCAAATGGCCATGTTCTTTATTGGAAGAATTTTCAAACTCATTTTTGTAGAAATGTTAGTTTGAAAATCTACAACTTTTGGCTACCTTTAGTAGCTACACATTACTAACAAAACAGGATGCTGCCTTAAAGCAAAACATAACTCCCACCAATATTCCGGACTAGACCAGAATAATGTGTACCTGACCTGGCAGCCTCCTGGGATACTTATATCACATCTTCCAGGGAACTGCAGGATCGACACACAGAGCAGCGGGGGGAGGGGGGGCAGGTCCAGTATGTGATCGGAACTGGCTGCCTGCAACCGGAAGAGGCAACCAGCTAAAGGGGACCAAGATAACGGCATGGGATAACACTGGATTCGCTGTGAGGGTAAGCATGTGCTTTGGCCCTTCAAGGACTTGAAAAAGAAGCGTCAGCTTCGAAACATGTTGCCACCCCACTGACATCACTTCCTGTTTCATCACTTCTTCTCCTCACATTTGCTCCATCGATCCACACACATTTTTTCCTGTCCTGAGGCTGTCTGGTCACCCCGGCTACCACACTCCACTCCTTGCAGCAGCAGCAGCTCCATCTTGGGATCCTGCATGCCTCCTCCTCCCAACTGAAGATGCACCAATAACTATAATGCATGAGATCATCCACACTGTGAGTTGCCAATTATTGTGTGCTGTATCCACCTCTCCACCTTGCCGCATTTAGACTGGTGCCCCTTTGCTATCTCTCTTAGCTATTGCAGACCATATCCGGTGTAGCCATTGTGACAGTTTCCTTGGTATCTTCCCCAGCTGGGAATCCTTTTGAGAACCACAATAAGTATAATTTGTTTAACATTATGTAAGTTGCTAATTGTCTTCCTTTAACAAATGTTTACACACTTAGTCTGCGCATTTTGCTCTTTTTATCTGTCATTGGCTTCATTACTCTCTGAAAGTTGCAAAACGGAAACAATGTCCTCCAATCTACCACTGAACACCAATGGCATCCACTCCACTGCTGAAAACCAATGTCCTTCCCTCTATCACTGAAGACAAATGTCCTTCCCTCTATCACTGAAGAAGAATGTGTTCCCCTCTATCACTGTTCACCAATGTTCTCCCTTCTACCACTGAACACCAATGTTCTCCCCTCTACCAATGAACACCAATGTCCTCCTCCCCTCTGTCACTGAAGACCAATGTACTCCCCTCCGCCACTGAACACCAATGATCTCCCCTCTGCTACTAACTGAACACCAATGAGCTTCCCTCTACTACTGGACACCAATGTACTCCTTCCCTCTGTCACTGAACACCAATGTCCTCCTCTCCTCCATCACTGAAGACCAATACCCTCCCCCGCCACTGAACACCAATGTCCTCTTCTCCACCACTAAACACCAATGTCCTCACCTCCATCACTGAACACCAATGTCCTCCCTTCTGCCACTGAGCACCAGTGTCCTCCCCTCCATCATTGAACACCAATTACCTTCCCCACTACTGAACACCAATGTCCTCCCTTCTGCCACTGAACACCAATGTCCTCCCCTCCACCACTGAACACCAGTGTCCTCTCCTTTGCCACTAAACACCAATGTCCTCCCCCCCACTACTGAAAATCAGTTTCCTCCCTTCTGCCAATGAACACCAATATCCTCCCCTCCACCACTGAACACCAATGTCCTCCCACCGCTACTGAACACCAATGTCCTCTCCACTGCCACTGAACACCAATGTCCTCCCCCCACTACTGAACACCAGTGTCCTCTTCTCTGCCACTGAACACCAATGTCCTCCCCCCCCACTACTGAAAATCAGTTTCCTCCCTTCTGCCAATGAACACCAATATCCTCCCCTCCACCACTGAACATCAATGTCCTCCCACCGCTACTGAACACCAATGTCCTCTCCACTGCCACTGAACACCAATGTCCTCCCCCCCTGTCTC
>BLSH010106279.1:354760-368595 GCA_018402905.1 Glandirana rugosa
CCCCCCCCCCCCCCCCGGTTCGCACCAGAACATGCGAGCAGACAAAAAGTTCAGGGCGAACATCCGAACACCATTAAAGTCGGGACAATGGGACGCGAACATGGAAAATCAAAAGTGCTCATTTTAAAGGCTTATATGCAATGTTATTGCCCTAAAAAGTGTATGGGGACCTGGGTCCTGCCCTAGGGGACATGTATCAATGAAAAAAAAACGTTTTAAATCGATCGTTTTTTCAGGAGCAGTGATTTTAATAATGCTTAAAGTGAAAAAAAATTTAAAATTCCTTTAAATATTGTGCCTGGGGAGTGTCCTTGGTCTGTGTGTAAAATGGCGCATCTCTGCGAGGTGTAGAACATAGCCAGAGCAAAATTACATTTCCATAGGAAAAATTGTCATTTAAAATTGCGGCTGTATTGTATTGCCAGTTCCTGGCAATATACAAAAAGTCGCTGGAAAAAAGTGCGTGAGGCCCCCCCCCCCCAGTCCAAACCAGGCTCTTTGGGTCTGGTTTGGATATTAAGGGGTACCCCATGCCAAATTTAAAAAAGAATTGACGTGGGGGTCCCCCTAAAATCCAAACCAGACCCTTATCCGAGCATGCAGCCCTGGCCAGTTAGGATGGGGGGGGACGAGCGAACGCCCCCCCTCCTGAACTGTACCAGGCTACATGCCCTCAACATGGGGTGTATGGGTGCTTTAGGGGAGGGGGGCTCTGCCACCCCCCCACCTTAAAGCACCTTATCCCCATGTTGATGGGGACAAGAGCCTCTTCCCCACAAGCCTGGCCGGTGCTTGTGGGGGTCTGCAAGCATGGGGCTTATCGGAATCTGGAAGCCCCCTTTAATAAGGGGGCCCCCAGATGCCGACCCCCCCCCCATGTGAACAGATTTTGGGTACATTGTACCCCTACCTGTTCACCAAAAAAGGAGTGTAGTGTAAAAAAAAAACAATAGGCAGTTTTTGACAAGTCCTTTATTTTGTATTATAGCTTTTTTCTTCTTTCTTCTTTCTTCCTCCATCTTCTCCTGGCCTGCTCCTTCTTCTGGTCTTCTTCTTTTAGTCTTCTTGCTTCCTCTCTTCGTCTTCAATCTTCGTCTTCATCTTCATCTTCTTTCTTCTTTCCCCGCAGCCGCGCTCTCTGCTGCTGCAGTCCGGCCCCTGCGCGTCTCCCCGAATGGGCGGTCTTCACGATGACAGTTCTTTTATAAGAAGACGTCAGAAGGGGGCGGGTTCACTCAGTTACGTCACTGGGTGGCCCTGCCCCTTCTTATATAAGTACTGTCATTGTGCAGACCGCCCATTTGGCAAGACGCGCAGGAGCCGGACTGCAGCAGCCAAGAGAGCGGTGGCGGGGAAAGAAGAAAGAAGATCAAGATGAAGATGAAGATTGAATATTGAAGATTGAAGATGTAGAGAGGAAGCAAGAAGACTAAAAGAAGAAGACCAGAATAAGGAGCGGGCCAGGAGAAGATGGAGGAAGAAAGAAGTAAAAGAGCTATTTTACAAAATAAAGGACTGGTCAAAAACTGCCTATTGTTTTTTTTTCACTACACTCCTTTTTTGGTGAACGGGTAGGGGTACAAAACCTATTCACATGGGGGGTCGAGATCTGGGGGCCCCCTTATTAAAGGGGGCTTCCAGATTCTGATAAGCCCCCTGCCCACAGACCCCCACAACCACCGGCTAGGGTTGTGGGGATGAGGCCCTTCTCCCCATCAGCATGGGGACAAGGTGCTTTGGGGGGGACCTCAAAGCACCCTCCCCATCTTGAGGGCATGTGGCTTGGTATGGTTCGGAGGGGGCGCTCGCTCATCCCCACCCCCTCCTGCCATGCCAGGGCTGCGTGCTCGGATAAGGGTCTGGTTTGGATTTTGGGGGGGACCCACGCCATTTAAAAAAAAAAATTGGCGCGGGGTTCCCCTTAAAATCCATACCAGACCTGAAGGGCCTGGTTTGGATTTTGGGGGGAACCCCACATCATTTCTTCTTTTTAATTTTGGTGCGGGGTTCCCCTTAAATTCCATACTAGACCTGAAGGGCCTGGTTTGGATTTTGGGGGGAACCGCACGTCATTTTTTTTTTTACATTTTGGCACATGGTTTCCCTTAAATACCATACCAGACCTGAACGGCCTGGTTTGGATTTTGGGGGGAGACGCACATCATTTTTTAAAATTTTTTGCGCGGGCCATGCTGTTGTAAATTACTTTAAAAATTGTGATAAAATCCCCTAGTCAAACAGGTGGCCAAAAATTGGGCCTTGGGTGCTGGAGGTGCCAAAACACTGTAACCCCTTGCAATTACTCTTGTTGGACGGAGGAAGTGGGCCTGAAGTTGTCAATTAGTTTACAAATTGTGACGAAAGCCACCAGTCAAACAGGTGGCCAAAAATTGGGCCTTGTGTGTTGGTGGTGCCAGAACACTGTAACCCCTTGCAGTTACTCTTGTTGGAAGGAGGAACTGGGCCTGAAGTAGTCAATTAGTTTAAAAATTGTGACGAAAGCCCCCAAACAGGTGGCCAAAAATTGGGCCTTGTGTGTTGGCGGTGCCAGAACACTGTAACCCCTTGCAGTTACTCTTGTTGGAAGGAGAAATTGGGCCTGAAGTTGTCAATTAGTTTAAAAATTGTTATGGCATGCCCCTGTAAATCAGGTGCATAAAAATTGGGCCTTGGGTGTTGGTGGTGCCCTAAATACAACATATAGTGCTAGATTATGGACAGGAGGAATAGGAGCAGTGGCAGTCTTCAAGGGATCCCAGATCCCTAGCAAATTTAATCAGTTGCATCAGCATCAGGGGCTTGATAACTGCTGATCCAGGACTGATTCATTTTCATAAATGTGAGCCTAATAACCTAGTCTGTGGACAGGCGCACTCTTTGATCAGTTACGAACCCTCCAGCAGCACTAAATGTCCATTCAGAGAGCACGCTGGATGCAGGACAGGCCAGTATCTCAATTGCATATTGAGCAAGTTCCAGCCAGTGGTCCACTCTCAAGACCCAATAACTAAGTGGATGCTCAGTTGGAAAGGTCTCCAAGTCTGATCTTGCCCCTATATATTCCTGCACCATATAATGCAGACTCTGTTGATGGTTGCTTGAACCTATCAGTCCTGGGTGCTGAGGACTGAAAATTTTTTTGAAGGCATCGCTCAGCCGGCCACCTTCTCCACCACTCTGCCTCTGAACGACCGAAGCATCAGAAACACATCCAGGGCCAGCAGCAGGACATGGTAAACTCCCAGGGTCTGGAAAGGCATTGCACAAACTTTTCTTCAAGGCATCCTGAAGATGTTTCATCCTATGCACCCTCTGCGCATGCAGGATGAGTTCTGCAACTTTACCCTTGTAACGTGGATCAAGAAGGGTTGCCAGCCAGTAATAATCCCTCTCCGTGATACCACGAATCCTAGGGTCTTTTTGCAGGCTTTTCAGAATCAGAAGTGCATGCAGCGTAAGTTTGAGGAGGCATGAGTGTCCTCTGGGTCACTGAGGATGACATTATCAGGAACTCTCTGCTCCCAGTCACGTACAACTCCTTGGGTTAATGGGGCCTGAAAGCCATGATCCCTTGAAGACTGCTGCATATTATACTCCACATCCATGCTGATACAATCCTCCTCCTCCTCCTCCTCCTCCTCCTCCTCCCGTGTGTTTGGCGGCTCTGCAGGAATGCTCTCTGCATAAAGTGGGCCTTGAGAGGAAAGGAAGTCCGCCTCTTCCTCCCTCTGTTCTGCCTCAAGTGCCCTGTCCACGATTCCACGAAGCGTGTGCTCCAGAAGGAACATTAGTGGGACAGTGTCACTGATGCATGCATTGTCTCTGCTCACCATCCTTGTGGCCTCCTCTAATGGTGACAGGACAGTGCGTGCATCCTTGATCATTAGCTACTGACGTGGCGAAAAAAAGCCAAGCTCCCCTGAGCCTGTCCTGGTGCCATGCTCACAGAGGTACTCATTGATGGCCCTCTGCTGTGCATGGAGTTGCTGCAGTATTGCCAATGTTGAGTTACACCTGGTGGGCATGTCACAAATGAGGCGGTTGTTGGGCAGGTTGAATTCCCGCTGGATGTCAGCCAGCCGAGCACTGACATTGTATGACCGGCGGAAATGACCACAGACTTTCCTGGCCTGCCTCAGGATATCTGGTAAGCCTGGGTACCTGGTCAAGAAACGCTGCACCACCAAATTAAAGACATGTGCCAAGCATGGAACATGTGTCAATTGTCCCAGTCGGAGGGCAGAGAGAAGGTTGGTGCCATTGTCGCATACAACCATTCCTGGCTCAAGCTGCCTGGCGTCAACCACCTCTGAGCCTGCCCCCGCAGAGCTGAAAGAATCTCTTCCCCAGTGTGGCTCCTGTCCCCAAGACAGACTAACTCAAGCACCACATGGCATCTTTTAGCCTGACTGTTTGCATAGCCCCTTGAACGCTTAGGGAGCACTGCAGGTTCAGAGGACAATTCTGCAGAAGAGGCCACAGAGGTAGAAGAAGAGGAGGGCGTGGAGGAGGAGGCAGATGTGGAAAAATCACCACCAGCTTTTTGGAGGCGTGGTGGTGGAACTATTTCCAAAACTGAACCCTGTACTGCATCCTTTCCAGCTGCCAGGAGAGTTACCTAGTGCGCCGTGAAGGAAAGGTAACGTCCCTGACTGCCTGCTGGACCATGAGTCAGCGGTAATATGAACCCTGTTGCTGACCGCACTGTTCAACAAGGCCAAAACATTGCCTTCCACATGACGGTAGAGAGCTGGAATGGCCTTACATGAAAAGAAATCTCTTTTGGGAACATGCCACTGTGGGACAGCACATTCCACAAACTCATGAAAGGGCGCAGAGTCTACCAGCAAAAAAGGCAGCAGTTGGAGTGCTAGCAATTTGGCCAAGCTAGCATTAAGACGCTGAGTATGTGGATGGCTGGGACTGTATTTCTTTTTACGGTTCAGCAAATGGGGTAGTGATATTTGCCTGCTGAATTCACCTGGTGGTGTACTGCTAGCAGATTGCTGGCTGCAAGTACTTTTGGCACGCATTGCTACACCTTCATTCCTCTCAGTGCGGGTTTTGGAGAGGACTGCATGTATAGTAGGAGTTGAGATCCCAGATGAGGAGCAAGGAGGAGTCCGTCTTGTTTTCTGGTGTGGGTTCTTCAGGTACTCTTGCCAACGGACTGCATGGCTAGTCGTCATATGTCTTTCAAGACAGTAGTGCCCAAGCGGCTGGAGTCCTGGCCGTTCTTGACACGCTTCAGACATGCAAAATGGCAAAGGTGCGATCTACTGCACATGTGCTGAAAAATGCCCACACCAAAGAAATTTTGGAGGTCGGTGGGGAGGCAGCAGCACCCTGCACCTGTGGAGCTCTGTGGGCTGATGCAATTGGGTGGCTGTCCCTAAGCTGGCCCCTGGAGGACATCCTGCCTTGTTGGAGCTGGGCCTCCTCCTCCTCACTTTCCTCCTCTCTTCTCTCAGGCACCCAAGTACGGTCCGTGTCCTCATCATCCCCTCCCTCCTCATCACTGGAGCAAACTTGGCAGTATGCTGCAGCTGGGGGAACATGACTGCTAGTTTCTAGTGCTCTTAGGCACCCCCTCTCTAGGCTCACGCTACTCCCTTCCTCAACCTGGGAACCAACATCAGAGCCTTCAAACTGCTGCGCATCCACTATGGTCGAACAACTCAGATGTCAGGAATAGTCCCTCCAGCGGGTGGCGGTGTGGCTCAGGGATCCATGTGCTGCAGTTCCAGTGTCCACCAGTGGGTGTCAGTAAAGGGCTCATCTGGTGGTGGCACTGTGGCTCCTGGATCCATGGGTTGCAGTTCAAGTGTCCACCAGCGGGTGTCTCCCAGTAATCAGAGGCTCATGAGTCACCACCTGACGCTCGTTATAGGAAGGATATATAAACCTTGTCTACCATATGCTCAGTGCCTTGGTGTTCGTCTCCATGGGCCTCTGTACCCTGAATCCTGTATCTGCTCTGGGGCCCTGTCTGCAGCCTGATCTTCCCCCAGCGTTCCCCAGCATCTGCTCCCTGTCCCTGTCCTGTCCTGCTCCCTGCCCACTTTACTGATCTCCCGAGTATGACCCTGGCCTGGCTTCGTTTACGGTTTGGACATTTCCCTTTACCTATTTAAACAGTTTTCACAATTTCTGTTTTTTGGTTGGTTACATGGTTTGTTATATTAGATGTGCGTTTGGATCACCATTTACTTATCTTTTTAATAAATCACTTTATTCACTTACACTTGTGCCTGGTATTCTCTGTGCAGTTCACACACTTCTGGTCGCACAAGGTGCTGACATAACACCAAGGCCAGTCCTGACCAGAAGTGACTGCACAGGGAAGCCAGTTTGGTTATGGTAACAACATGCATGCGGAGGAGGTTGTTTACTTTTCTCTGCTGGTGACAGAGGATCGTGTTTATTGCCGCCAAATGTTGAAGGAGTGGACTAGTGAACAGCTTTTGGAATGTATACGTCTGGCTCAAGTTCTAGTTGATCAGGGCAGTATGTTGTTTAGTGATGTTCAGCCTTTGATTCAGGTGTGTGCAGAGTTGGCTTTATCCAGCATTCCTAAGGGCAGTGATGATTTTTCCCCTCCTTTCAGCAAAGCTCAGATAGAATCGCTGGTATGGTTACTGAGGATGACTCAGCTTATTTCTTTGAGCATTATTCAGCATGCCCTCGACAGGTGTTAACAGAGTGCATTAACGCAGTGCAAGCTCTTGTCAGACAGGCCGTATGTACACTGAATTTTGTTCGACCTTTACTACAGGCATGGTCAGATATATTGCATTCAGCCCCAGTCAGCTTGCACCAACCAATTCCTGCCACCAGAGACATACCTGCTCAAAGTTCTTTTCCTCTTTCAACTGCAGCAACCACAGCCCAATATACTTTGCTACCTACCAAATATCTGTACCCCGTCTCCACCTACCCTGTCTTTAAGCCACCAACCTCTTCTCCGCCTCCTGCAAAAATTCCACAAAAATCCCCCTTATTGACCACTCCCTCCTTACCATACACCAGCCATACTCTTCCATCAGCTACACCACCTATTTACAGACCTGCAGTCACAGAACTCCAATGGTAAAATCTAAGAAGAAACTTAGTTTTTTTTCCCAACCAGCCTGTATCCAATACTGTCTCTACACCAACCGCTCTGTCCCAGTCTGCCTCTACACCCATCAATTTATCCCAGTATGCCTCCACTCCAGCCAATCTACTCAAGCCAGCCTGCACACCAGCCAAATTGCTCCAGTCTGATGATCCAGTGCCCGCTGTCCTGTCTGATGATCCAGTACCTGCTGTCCAGTCCGATGTTCCAGTGCCTGCTGTCCAGTCCAATGATCCTGTGCCCGCTGTCCAGTCTGATGATCCTGTGCCCGCTGTCCAGTCTAACGATCCAGTGCCCACTGTCCAGTCTGATGATCCAGTGCCCACTGTCCAGTCTGATGATCCAGTGCCTGCTGTCCAGTCTGACGATCCAGTGCCCGCTGTCCAGTCTGACGATCCGCTGCCCGCTGTCCAGTCTGATGTTCCGGTACCTGCTGTCCTGACTGATGTTCCAGTGCCTGCTGTCCAGTCCGATGATCCTGTGCCTGCTGTCCAGTCCGATGATCCTGTGCCTGCTGTCCAGTCTGATGATCCAGTGCCCGCTGTCCAGTCTGACGATCCAGTGCCCGCTGTCCAGTCTGATGACCCAGTGCCCACTGTCCAATTTGACGACCAAGTGCCCACTGTCCAGTCTGATGTTCCAGTGCCTGCTGTCCAGTCCGATGATCCTGTGCCCGCTGTCCAGTCTAACGATCCAGTGCCCGATGTCCAGTCTGACGATCCAGTGCCCGCTGTCCAGTCTGACGATCCAGTGCCCGTTGTCCATTCTGACAATCCAGTGCCCACTGTCCAGTCTGACCATCCAGTGCCCGCTGTCCAGTCTGATGATCCAGTGCCCACTGTCCAGTCTGACGATCCAGTGTCCGCTGTCCAGTCTGATGTTCCAGTGCCTGCTGTCCAGTCTGACCATCCAGTGCCCGCTGTCCAGTCTGGTGATCCAGTGCCCGCTGTCCAGTCTGACGATCCAGTGCCCGCTGTCCAGTCTGACGATGCAGTGCCGATGTCCAGGCCAATGATACAGTACCAGCTGTCCAGTCTGGCGATCCAGTGCCCGCTGTCCAGTCTGACGATCTGGTGCCCGCTGTCTAGTCTGATGTTCCGGTGCCCGCTGTCCAGTCTGATGATCCGGTACCCGTTGTCCAGTCTGATGTTCCAGTACCTGCTGTCCAGTCCGATGTTCCAGTGCCTGCTGTCCAGTCCAATGATACTGTGCCCGCTGTCCAGTCTGATGATCCTGTGCCCGCTGTCCAGTCTAACGATCCAGTGCCCACTGTCCAGTCCGATGATCCTGTGCCCACTGTCCAGTCTGACGATCCAGTGCCCACTGTCCAGTCTGATGATCCAGTGCCTGCTGTCCAGTCTGACTATCCAGTTCCCGCTGTCCAGTCTGACGATCCGTTGCCCGCTATCCAGTCTGACG
The DNA here is from genome assembly GCA_018402905.1 of Glandirana rugosa. Lineage (NCBI taxonomy): Eukaryota > Metazoa > Chordata > Amphibia > Anura > Ranidae > Glandirana > Glandirana rugosa. Next base: position 363,297 of record BLSH010106279.1, read on the forward strand.
ATCTGGTGCCTGCTGTCCAGTCTGATGTTCCGGTACTCACTGTCCTGACTGATGTTCCAGTGCCTGCTGTTCAGTCCGATGATCCTGTGCCTGCTGTCCAGTCCGATGATCCTGTGCCTGCTGTCCAGTCTGACGATCCAGTGCCCACTGTCCAGTCTGACGACCCAGTGCCCACTGTCCAATTTGACGATCCAGTGCCCACTGTCCAGTCTGATGTTCCAGTGCCTGCTGTCCAGTCCGATGATCCTGTGCCTGCTGTCCAGTCTGACGATCCAGTGCCCGATGTCCAGTCTGACGATCCAGTGCCTGCTGTCCAGTCTGACGATCCAGTGCCCGTTGTCCATTCTGACGATCCAGTGCCCACTGTCCTGTCTGACCATCCAGTGCCCGCTGTCCAGTCTGATGATCCGGTACCCGTTGTCCAGTCTGATGTTCCAGTGCCTGCTGTCCAGTCTAATGACCCGGTACCCTCTGTCCAGTCTGATGTTCCGGTGCCTGCTGTCCAGTCTGATGATCCTGTGCCTGCTGTCCAGTCTGATCCAGTGCCTGCTGTCCAGTCTGATGTCCCTGTGCCCGCTGCCCAGTCTGATCACCCGATGACCGCTGTCCAGTCTGATGACCCGGTGCCCGCTGTCCAGTCTGATAACCCGGTGCCCGCTGTCCAGTCTGATGATCCGGTATCCATTGACCAGTCTGATGATCCGGTGCTCGCTGCCCAGTCTGATGATCTGGAGCCCGCTGTCCAGCCTGATGTTCCGGTGCCCACTGTCCAGTCTGATGATCCGGTGTTCGCTGTCTAGTCTGACGATCCAGTGCCCGCCGACCAGTCTGATGTGCTTCTGCCCGCTGCTCAGCCTGATCAGTTGGATGGTTGTGTAAAGACTGAGTGTTCACCTGTTAATGGGTCGGAAAGCTCTGAACCTTCATGTGACTTATATGGGTTGTCTCCTTGGCCTAAGATTAAGTTGACGGTTGCCTCTGTAGAGTCCCTCTGGCAGTGTCTTGCTCCCATGGCGCCCGAGCCTGGTGGTCTAGACATAACATGGATGACTAATGGCTGCATTTGCCTTCATGGCCCTGGTCGTGGTAAACTCCTAGGGAATGACGGAGTACAATCTGTGCCCTGCCATGCTCTGGGAGCGACTGCCACAGCTCCGGGTGTACTAGGGGACCCAGGTTGGGTAACCGGTGCCTCAGAGAGGCCTAATGGGTTCTGGATGCGCAGTGCAAGTCCTGGAGACCAGGCAAGCTATTCAGTCATGACAGGACACATCAGTGCCTGTATTCCAGTACTGTCACATGACCCCAGGGCTAAATTTGAAGATAACCCGTGTGACCCCAGTGTTGGGTTATCTACTGTGTTGAGGGACTCTAAGCTGCGAATGTGTTACATTCCAGGGAAGTTGGCCAGCAGGACACCCAGCCAGTCATCTGACCCCGGCAGTGGGACACTCAGCCAGTTACATGATCCAGGTGGGGGGACACGTTACCTTCCGATGGATCTTGGCAGTGGGGCATCTTGCTGGAGACCCAGGGCTTCTTCAGTTTTCAAGGAACTCCTTTGGTGGACTCATGTAGCAGAGGACTTTTTCTTATGGACTAGATCCCCTATGGCTGTTTGGAGCATCCTGAGGCCGCTCCTTAGAGGGGGAGTTCTGTCAGGAATAGTCCCTCCAGTGGGCGGCGCTGTGACTTGGGGATCCATGGGCTGCAGTTCCAGTGTCCACCAGTGGGTGTCAGTAAAGGTCTCATCTGGTGGTGGCACTGTGGCTCCTGGATCCATGGGTTGCAGTTCCAGTGTCCACCAGCGGGTGTCTCCCAGTAATCAGAGGCTCATGAGTCACCACCTGACGCTCGTTATAGGAAGGATATCTAAACCCTGTCTACCATATGCTCAGTGCCTTGGTGTTTGTCTCCATGTGCCTCTGTATCCTGAATCCTGAATCTGCTCTGGGACCCCTGACTGCAGATTGATCTTCGCTCCAGCATTCTTTAGCCAATCAGAGCTCTCACAGCAGGCTGCTCGCTGATTGGCCAAAGCATGCAGGTCATGTGCATGCTTTGACCATTCAGTGGGTGGTATTCCGCCGCCATTTTAAAACATTATGGGGCGCGCGAAGTTGCCGTGAACGCCCCATAATGTTTGGGAAAACCCAAACTAGCGAACAGGGGATGTTCAGGTCGAACTTGCATTTGATCCGAACACGAACCCCATCCCTAATAATCATATTACCAACAATATGGCAAACATTGGTGGTGCCTGTACAAATGGTTAAGAGATCCACACAACGAATGTTTAAAGACCCTTTGTATCACAGAAAAACCCACAAAATTGGGGAAAAAAAGCCTTTTTAACTTTGCAATGCTTTATACCAATGTTAGTGACAAATTATAAAATGAAATGTATACTTTTTTCTACATTAGTGTAGCAGATAAAAGTAGAAAAACATTTTTTTGTTTGTTTTTATTATGAATTGCATTAAAAATGAATAATAAATAAGTATTATTTTGCTCTGTTGTTAAGTAATGACAAAATCATTGCAGAATAAATACAGTAAGGTCCATAAATATTGGGACATCAACACAATTCTAATCCTTTTGGCTCTATACACCATCACAATGGATTTGAACTGAAACAAACAAGATGTACTTTAACTGCAGACTTTCAGCTTTAATTTTAGGGTATTTACATCCAAATCAGGTGAACGGTGTAGGAATTACAACAGTTTGTATATGTGCCTCCCACTTTTTAAGGGACCAAAAGTAATGGGACAATTGGCTGCTTAGCTGTTCCATGGCCAGGTGTGTGTTATTCCCTCATTATCCCATTTACAAGGAGCAGATAAAAGGTCCAGAGTTCATTTCAAGTGTGCTATTTGCATTTGAAATCTGTTGCTGTCAACTCTCAATATGAGATCCAAAGAGCTGTCACTATCAGTGAAGCAAGCCATCATTAGGCTGAAAAAAACAAAAACAAACCCATCAAAGAGATAGCAAAAACATTAGGTGTGGCCAAATCAACTGTTTGGAACATCCTTAAAAAGAATTGTATAGGGAAGGGAAATAGGAGAGCAAAAAAGATTGCCAGTGGGATTATACGGTGCTAGTGATTCAATTCAGAACAAAAGATTTCATAAAATCAAGTATTTTATTGATATCAATTAAAATTGGTATTAAATAAATTCGGACAACAATCCGACAAAGTACAGTACATATATAAAAAAGAATCAAGGGATTGCATGAGTTACACCATTGTAGTGTTGGCAATATTGTATGATGGTCTGCATCCTACATGTTTCGCCCAGTTATGGCTTCATCAGGGATTTATGTAGGCCCTCATATGGATGCTCAATGCTGTATCTTAATCAAAAGAGTACAAGAAATAAAGAAACAATAAATATTATATAATAATTCAAGGCAAAAATCATAAAGAACAATAATTTTGGAGTAATTGTGTTCACCTCCTATAACTTGGCTCAACCCTCAAGGCCTGGTGCTGATCAGGTTCCCAGTCACTGCGTGCGTCACACCGGGGAGGGGGAGCGCTGCATGCCCACAGGCGACCAGATAAGGCCCGCTGAATGTTAGGTAGAATGTATAATGAATGTTTGAAGAAACATTATTAAAGGTAATTGACTAATTTGTGTGTTGCCAAGAGTATGGCATTCCACAAATCATAAGAGCAAAATCATGAATAAACTATTATCTCTGTACTTAATCATTAAGACACTCACTAGAGGGCTGTCGTTTTGTGATTGTCATTGAACCCTGGTGCACATTATTAATGCTGGTTTTGTCTTGCATTTAATAGTGTTTGTTTTTCTCTGGCATATTCGGGTCTGGATATATCATATATTGTGTCATTGGATGACTCTGATGTGGAGTGACCTCTAGTGGTTCAATCACAAAACAACAGCCCTCTAGTGAGTGTCTTAATGATTAAGTACAGAGATAATAGTTTATTCATGATTAGGGCTGCAACTAACGATTATTTTGATAATCGATTAGTTGGCCGATTATTTTTTCGATTAATCGATTAATCGGATAAAAACTGACACAAAAAGTAATACGCCATTTTTTTCATTTATTTATGTAAAAGAATAATGAAAAAGTGGATTGTTACACTCAAACTGCAGAAACACAACTGTGCAGATATTTCAAAAGCAGTAGAAAAACAAGAAACATTCTGAAAAGAGGTGGATTTACTTTAACTGTTCAAGAAACTTTGCATTTGAGTGTAAAAAAGTTAGCATATCAACATGCTCGGGGCTAAGGCTGGCTCTCTTTTTACAAACGATGTTGCCTGCAACAGAAAAGAGGCGCTCCGATGGAGTGGAGGTGCCTGGGATGCACAAGAAGGATTTAGCAAGTTGTGCCAGGGTAGGATATTTTTCTTGGTTACCCTTCCACCAACTCAAAGGGTTTCCCTCCTTCGTAAGTGCCTTCTCAGCAAAATAAGCTTGAACTTCATTTCGTACTTTATCTTCCTCAAGTTGCACCTCTTCCTCTTCACTGCTGCCCCCAGATTCAAGGAGTGAGTAGAGATAGAGATGCTGCAGAACTAGATGCTGAAGGCTCAGCTCTAGTTACAGCCTCAGCCTCAGACGAAGTGGTCGTTTGCTGCTGCGCCATCTCCCTTCTCAAAGCAAGTGCTAACACTTCTGTCTGTACTTTTGCCTGCACATTTATGGTTTGTTCATGCGTTAGAAATTTTAGTTTTCTAAATCTTGGGTCCAGGGCAGAGGAAACAATTACGTTGTTTGGTACCTGTTCAAAAAGGTTCCCCTTCCATCTGCTTTTAAGTTGGTCTGTTGCAGTAGCTTGGAAGCTCTTCAGTGGAGAGGACTCAAAAGAAGCACCCTCATTGGACCACAACAGCCCCTTCACCAGTGCAGGCACGGATGATAGAGTAACATACTCTTGGCCACTCATGAATACAGTACAGCATTCAAAGGGCTTAAGAGCAGTGGAAAGTTCTTCAAGAATAGTCCACTGGTCTGGTTTTAAGTCCAGGTAATGTTTGCCCCTTTGTGTAACAGATGGGTCAGACAGAGTTGCAGTTACCGGCCACCTTTGTTCAATGAGTCGTTCAACCATATAGTAAGTGCTATTCCATCTTGTGCTTACATCTTGAAGAAGCTTGTGCTCAGATGTACCCATTTGCTTCTGTTTCTCCTTCAACTTGCTACTGGCTAGCTCACTTTTTTTAAAATGTTCAACTAATCCTCTTGCAGCACTAACAGCTCTCTCAATTCCCGAATTCTTTAATGCAGCACTGATCACCAGCTGCAAGGTGTGG
>BLSH010106313.1:0-15671 GCA_018402905.1 Glandirana rugosa
AGTAGGGCTCGATGAGCACTCAGATCGGTATATTTCCGAGTTTATAGGCCGATGTATACCGGAGCCGCCGTCCCTCACTCCTTCCTCATCAGGAACCGGAACCGGAAGTCCGACATGTTTATTACAGATAAATGGTTATTGCAAAATGTTTCGGAATCATCTGTTCATGATATAACATGGTCAGATCATGCCGCAGTGACTATAACTATGTTAGACAGAGGTGCCTCACGAACAACCCCCATCTGGCGTTGCAATACTTAAATGCTCCAAGACCCTGAAGTCTCTAAGGTAATTTCCCAACATATTACAGAATTCTTTGAAAACAATACTGAATCAGTAAGTAACCCATTTGTCCTCTGGAACGCCCACAAAGCATACCTGAGAGGGATTTTAATCCAGCAAGGGGCAAAATTAAAGAAAATATATAACTCCCCCTTAGATAAACTACTAGCTAACATTCACGAATTGGAGACCCAGCACAAGATTGATCCCTCACCGAATCTCACCTCCTCCCTGCAAAAACTCAGAGAGGAACTGAGATTACTCCTTCTGCAGTCGTACGACAAACACACAAAGCGCCTAAACGCTAATTTTTATGCCAATGCTAACAGAGCTGGGAAACTGCTTGCTCGCAGAGTAAAAACAACCCAGTCCAAAACAAAGATCCAATTTCTGATACACCCTACTACCCATAACAGAATCACAAACCCACAAGACATTGCAAATAAGTTTGCGGAATTCTATGGAGGACTGTATAACCTCAAAAAAGATCCTTATACTATACAACCCTCCTCTGAATCAATTCAGAAATTCCTCGACACACTTAGCCTCCCAAAACTTTCAGAACTGCAACTCCAAAATTTGAACGAACCGTTCACCATCTACGAAATCCAGAAAGTCATAGCCTCCCTACCAAATGGGAAGTCGCCAGGCCCAGACGGACTCCAGAATTAATTTTATAAAATCTTTCACCCCTTGATCACCCCATGCCTTTCCTCCATTTTTGCACAAGCTGTAAAAACCTCCTCATTCCCCCCAGAAATGCTAAAAGCATACATGGTGACCATCCCCAAGCCAGGGAAAGACCCAACTACCCCTGCAAACTTCGGACCAATCTCACTTCTCAACTCGGATATAAAGATTTATGCGAAATTAATTGCTAGTCGTCTAGCAAATGTGATATCCGACCTCATAGCAACTGACCAGATGGGGTTTGTTCGGGGAAGACAACCCTCGGACGCCACAAGGCGCATTCTAAATGTGTTACATCATGCGGGGAAACACCGAACGCCTTCTCTGCTTCTTTCTATAGACGCAGAGAAGGCGTTCGACAGAGTGGAATGGGGATACATGTCACAGGTACTGAACAAATTTGGGTTCCTAGGACCCATCAAGGAAGCAATTTTAGCCTTGTACTCAAGCCCTAATGCACAGGTTTATACCTCAGGACTGCTATCAAAAGTTTTTAACATTTCTAACGGCACGAGGCAGGGTTGCCCCCTATCCCCATATATTTTTAACCTGGCTATAGAACCCCTAGCAGAGGCCATAAGATCTAGCCCACACATCTCAGGATTTCAATTCAAAAAGAAACATCACGTTATAAACCTGTTTGCCGATGATGCGATCTTACTATTAACAAACCCCTCCAAGTCTCTACCCCACGCCCACACTATACTAGAAACGTTCAGCGCTATATCTTATTATAGAGTCAATTACACGAAATCCCTCATCCTAGATATAAATACCCCACCCAAAGTGAAGCGCCAACTACAGGACCAACTCCCATACACATGGAGTCCCAAAGGTATACCCTACCTGGGAATAACGCTGACAGCCTCGTTAGCCTCCCTAGTGCATACAAATTACCCTCCCCTGATCAAACAAACCCGAACCAGAACCCGAACTTCCAGAGGTTCGCTCAACTCTACTCCTGGCAATCAGAGACACTGTCTCATTCCACCTTAAGGACTCATGCATAGATGCAGGAGGTCGATTCATCATTCTTTACTGTGACATAAACTCTAAACCATATACGTTAGTGGGAATCTATGCACCCAACTCTCACCAAATCAGGTTTTTAAAGAAACTGATAAAACGTGCAACAGAAAAGAAATATGGCAACCTACTGATATGTGGTGATTTCAACTTGGTTTCAGACCCACAGCTTGACATATCTGTGAATGTCTCTAAACACAAGCCCTCACTGGGGAATCTTCTTCAATCCGAGGAGTTGTACGATGTCTGGAGATGCCAGCACGCTAACGTGAAAGATTTCACCTTCTTTTCCTCTAGACACCGTACATACTCCCAGATAGACATGTTTATTACAGATAAATGGTTATTGCAAAATGTTTCAGAATCATCTGTTCATGATATAACATGGTCAGATCATGCCGCAGTGACTATAACTATGTTAGACAGAGGTGCCTCACGAACAACCCCCATCTGGCGTTGCAATACTTAAATGCTCCAAGACCCTGAAGTCTCTAAGGTAATTTCCCAACATATTACAGAATTCTTTGAAAAAAATACTGAATCAGTAAGTAACCCATTTGTCCTCTCTCCCAATCTCTCCCCGCACAAATGGCAAGAACTGAACTAACGTGGACCGGAAGATCCGCAGCTTTTAAAATGATAGTACTACCCCAACTACTCTATTACTTAAGAGTTCTCCCAATTGTTGTTCCACAAAAATACATCAGACAAGTAGAAGGGATCCTGAACAAATTCATATGGAACAACAAGAGACCCAGATGCCCACGTACTAACTTAATAAAACACAAATCAGTAGGAGGCATGGGGCTAGTAGACATTCAGGATTATCAACAGGCGGCTATTTTAGACCAACTAAAGTGTTGGTTTAGCCCCAACAACCAACCCCTATGGACAGATATAGAAGCTTCTCTAACACCCACGAAAGACTTAGGATCCATGCTATTACTAGATAGCTGGAGAAAATGGGATATTAGATCCCTTCCCTCCACTATAACCGCCTCCATTTTGGCATGGAGAAGGCTATTAGACCATACCCTGCAGGCACCCACAATTAATACCCCCAAACTGCCCATCAACATACTACAGACCCTAATACCATTTGTATATACTACACCGCTTAGAGAGCATGGCATCCTCAATATCCAAGACTTTACCCAAGATTCAAAGGTCAAAAAATGGGAGGCCTTAAGGACAGAGTTCGCTCTACCAGAACATACACACTTCTCCTGTATGAGAATCACCTCCTTTCTATCTAGACACCCTATACCACCCCTGAAACTCCCCCAGAAATATGGAAGTTTCTAACACACCCCTCACCCAGAAAGAAAGGAATTACACTCTTCTACAACTCGCTAAAAAGCAAAAAAACTCCACAAAAATTAACACCCATGACCAAATGGGAAACAGAACTTACAAAAACCTTTACCCTACCCCAATGGAGTCTAGCTATCCAAGCTACTTACAAACACTCCAAATGCTGCAACCACTGGGAGATGATGACAAAACTGCTACACAGGTGGTACTACAACCCCTTCAAACTCTCAAGGCTCTTCCCCAGTCTTTCCCTGCAGTGCTGGAGAGAGTGTGGAAGAGTAGGGAACCTCCTCCATAACATATGAGAATGCCCTAAACTATCAAATTTCTGGAAGCAAGTGTTCGCCCTTTTATCTGCAATCACTGGCATCACATGCAATCCAGACCCCGGCCTGGCAGTTCTCAACCTAGGCATAGAAAGGTTCCCCACAAAAACAAGACCATAACACTACACATCCTACTTGCTGCCCGTAATTCAATCCTAAAAAGGTGGAAATCCCAAGATACCCCAAACATAAATGAAGTTCGCCGCATTGTGCAAACCAACCACATATTTGAAAGAGCGCTTGCCCTCAACTCACTGACAGCCAACAGCTTTGACAAACATTGGTCAACCTGGACATCCAAAGTTAATAACTCTAACCTCCCCTGATACTACCAAGCAACCACAAGTTCTCTCTTCTCTTATATTGTGCACCCTTATCTTGTTCCTATCATAAGTTTGTAAACCCCCAAACAACTGAACATGCAAAGGGGTCACAGAAGAACCGCAGACCCCTATCCCCCCTGTCACAGTGTGTTCCCAATGGGGTGGCATGGGCGAAAGGGCTACATGACCTGACCGCTAATGACAACAAATTAATCCGTATAAACAGGATAGCTACGTCAGAGATTATGTATGAAAATGGTTTATGTTATCAACCTGTAACCTATTGTATGTATCAGTGCATTTTTACACTATTAGTTCATAACTCATATCATTGTATGGACTTCTTCTACCTATAACTAATAAAAATTATTGAAAAAAAAAATAAGTATATTCTCTCTCCACATTTCATTTTAGGAAAGAGTGTACACATGTGGGAACTCACCCTGGTGCTAACAACTTTAAAACTGTATATCATGTTTAACTGAAAAAGAATATTAATTTATAATGAGATCACGATGCAAGTTCTCCTTTAAGGGCTCTTTAAGAATGTGAATTTAATTTTGTTCATATGTCACAGCTCTTTAGAAATAAACTCCATCTTTTAAAGCATCTTAACATTTAGCAGAAGACTCTAATTTTAGCACATTGTTTTGCCTACAGGCTCATCTTCGCTGTTATAGTTTTCTACTTATACTTTGGGAATTGCTTAGGGCTAAACTGTGTTTTTATGTTTACATATCAAACTTGAGGTTCTGTCAATTTACACATCCATGCACTACAATTCTTTTTTAACCACAAGCCTCCTAGGATAAAGTGTACTTTTACTATGTTTCTTCTAATATGAATGAAAACATTTTTTGAGTCTGGTGAACATGTGCAGTAAAGAGACAAGAAATGGATGTTATATAAATATCTAGAGCGGAAATTTTAGTAAAATACTAAGCCTTATTTCTTTAAATTGCTGAAAACTTAAAAGTATAGTGATATTTTGCTGTGAAACATTTATATAGCACGTCTTCTTTCAGATTTACATGCAAGCTTAACCCATTCATAAAGAGTCAACATCTGCAGACTTTTCTTCATTAGCTGGATTGTTGCCTAAAACTCACCTAACACCAGTTTTAGTTTATTTGGGAGAGAAAATTGAGTACCGTCCGTAAAACTTTTTATATTTGCACTAACATACAATTTTTCAGGACAAGTTTTTGGGGTATGTCCCATTCTTCAAGGTCCAAGCAGTACTGATTATTTATTATGAGTTTATTTGGGAAAAATGTTTGAAGTTTCACCTCTAGGTACACCCCCCCCCCCCCCCCCCTTTGGGAGATTTCCATTAGCTTTCTGTCCTGCCTCGGGGACAGAAAGTAAAGGGAATTTTCCCCAATAGTACTCAGAAAGCAAAAATTACATTACACATGAATAAAGTGCACCAAAGATAGCACCGCTGACAGTGTTATATGATTTGTCCCAACCTTGTAACTGTTACTTTTGCTAAACAGCTAGATCTACAGTGCCTTGAAAAAGTATTCATACCTCTTGACATTTTTCACATTTTGTCATGTTACAACCAAAAACTTAAATGTATTTTATTGGGATTTTTTTAATTTCAATAATTTTTATTGAAAAGAATCAAAGTACAAATGCTTTAGTGACACAGAATTATATCATAATCAAATGGCATAAACAACACATGACATGTATGGGCACACGGCATAATCCACTGATGCAATAACAATAAGCTTAATCATATCACAGAATCGTCAAAAAAATGAACAAATCAACTTCTGAGACATTCGGGGCTAATATGCTGATCTCTCCCAATCGTGTAAACCAATATTTTAGTTCTGAGGTGAGGCAACCCGAGGACCACGACCTGCCCCTAATGGGAACAAACTGGGGGTCAGGAGCCTCCGGCAACCCCCCCAGAAGATGCGAGAGGAAGGGTTCCTCTGCTTTGGATAATCTGTCCCTCACAGGAGCAGCGGGCACCTCTCCCTGTAGCAGTATGATAAGACGGATTTAGAACAATAATCTGTCCCTCACATGAGCAGCAGGAACCTCTCCCTGTAGCACTATGATGAGATGATTTTAGAACAATAATCTCTCCCTAATAGGAGCAGCAGGAACCTCTCCCTCTAGCACTATGAGATGATTTCAGAACAATAATCTGTCCCTCACAGGAGCAGCAGGAACCTCTCCCTATAGCACTATGATGAGATGATTTTTAGAACAATAATCTGTCCCTCACAGGAGCAACAGGAACCTTTCCCTATAGCAATATGAGATGATTTTAGAACAACAAGCTGTCTCTCACACCAGCAGCAGGAACCTCTCCCTGTAGAACCATGATGAGATGCTTGTAGAACAATAATCTGTCCCTCAAAGGAGCAGCAGGAACCTCTCCCTCTAGCAGTATGATTAGATTGTTTTAGAACAATAATCTGTCCCTCACAGTATCAGCAGGAACCTCTCCCTGTAGCAATATGATGAGATGATTTTAGAACAATAATCTGTCCCTCACAGGAGCAGCAGGAAACTCTCCCTCTAGCAGTATGATATGTTTTTAGAACAATAATCTGTCCCTCACAGGAGCAGCAGGAACCTCTCCCTCTAGCAGTATGCTATCATTTTATTAGAATAATCTGTCCCTCAAAGGAGCAGCATGAACTTCTCCCTCTAGCAGTAGGAGATGATTTTAGAACAATAATCTGTCCCTCACAGGAGCAGCAGGAACCTGTCCCTCCAGCACTATGATGAGATGGTTTTAGAACAATAATCTCTCCCTCACAGGAGCAGCAGGAACCTCTCCCTGTAGCACTAGTTCTGAGGTGAGGCAACCCGAGGACCACGACCTGCCCCTAATGGGAACAAACTGTGGGTCAGGAGCCTCCGGCAACCCCCCCCAGAAGATGTGAGAGGAAGGGTTCCTCCGCTTTGGATGAGACCCAGCTTATAACTGATTTTCTAAGGAGAAGGTCACTGCCCGAAGTGTTGCTAAATGTCTAATCAGGCTATCTTAAATCTCCAATTCCAACCAGGTACTGTAAGTATGAGAGGATAAGGAAGAAAAGGAAAGAAAGATTAGTGCAGTACAGTAAGAGTTATAGTAGAGGAAAGAAAGGAGGGAAACACGGGGGGGGGGGAATAGCAAAGAGGAAGGTTCTCCCGGATCATTTGGGGGGAAAGGCATCAAGGGGCTGAAGCACCTGGAACTAGCGGAATGTGAGCAAATTTCATCCACGGTTCCCAGATTAGCACAAAGGATTGCACTCTGTCTAACAGGATGCTTACAATCTTCTCTTGGGCCATTATCCAAATAATTTTGCGCTTTACTGCGGCCCAAGGTACTAAAGATTTTTTCCAGTATTTGGCAAGGTCTAGGTTTAAGGCTAACTGGGCCGATTCACGTCGTTCTAATTTAACCTTAGTGGCAGAACTCTTATGAGCTTTACTTTGTGTGAGAAAGTCTGCATTGAGTCTAGCTATAGTAGAGCGGCGTTCACATTGTAATTTGGAGGAGATTTGAATAAGTTGGCCCCTGATCACTGCTTTATGGGCAGCCCAAAGAGTTTCAGGAGAGATCGTGGGTAGAGTTGAGCAAACCCGAACTGTAAAGTTCGGGTCCGTACCGAACTTTCGGGTGTCCCGAACCCTAACGTTTGAGAAAAAGTCTGGGTTCGGTTCTGGGTTTTGGTATTTTATCACGCATGTTGAATAGCTGCAGGACAGCCAATCAACAAGCGTTTCAATGGTTCTCCTTAGAAGCCATCAGAGCCATGCCTACTAATGGCATGGCTGTGATTGGCCAGTGCATCATGTGACCCAGCCTCTATATAAGCTGTAATCACTTAATGCTGCAGTCACATGCTATCTGGGTAGTGTTGGGAGAGGATGCTGCCAGCTCTGTGAGGGACAGATTGCAGATATATATAATATAACATCTCATCGATCTGATTGTGGACTAGAAATAGACTACTACTACTGCTTTGAGGGACAGATTGCAGATCTCATCCTGCATTGCAGAACGATCTGCTTTGAGGGACAGATTGCAGATCTCATCCTGCATTACAGAACGATCTGCTCCGAGGGACAGATTGCAGATCTCATCCTGCAGTACAGAACAATCTGCTTTGAGGGACAGATTGCAGATCTCATCCTGCATTACAGAACGATCTGCTTTGAGGGACAGATTGCAGATCTCATCCTGCATTACAGAACGATCTGACTGTACTAGGTATAGTCTATTGCAGATCTCATCCTGCATTACAGAATGATCTGACTGGACTAGGTGGAGTCTATTGCAGATCTCATCCTGCATTACAGAACAATCTGACTGGACTAGGTATAGCCTATTGCAGATCTCATCCTGCATTACAGAACGATCTGACTGGACTAGGTAGAGTCTATTGCAGATCTCATCCTGCATTACAGAACGATCTGACTGGACTAGGTAGAGTCTACTGCTTAGAGGGACAGATAATTGTTCTAAAATCATCTCCTATTCCTATAGGGTCAGGTTCCTGCTGTTGCTGTAAGGGACAGATTATTGTTCTATAATCATCTCCTAGTTCTAAAGGGAGAGGTTCCTGCTGGTCCTGTGAGGGACAGATAATCGTTCTAAAATCATTGCCTACTCCTATAGGGTCAGGTTCCTGCTGTTGCTGTAAGAGACAGATTATTGTTCTATAATCATCTCCTAGTTCTAAAGGGAGAGGTTCCTGCTTGTCCTGTAAGGGACAGATAATTGTTCTAAAATCATCTCCTAGTTCTAAAGATAGAGGTTTCTGCTGGTCCTGTAAGGGACAGATAATTGTTCTAAAATAATCGCCTACTCCTATTGGGTCAGGTTTCTGCTGTTGCTGTAAGGGACAGATTATTGTTCTATAATCATCTCCTAGTTCTAAAGGGAGAGGTTCCTGCTGGTCCTGTAAGGGACAGATCATTGTTCTATAATCATCTCCTGGTTCTAAAGGGAGAGGTTCCTGCTGGTCCTGTAAGGGACAGATAATTCTTCTAAAATCATCGCCTACTCCTATAGGGTCAGGTTCCTGCTGTTGCTGTAAGGGACAGATTATTGTTCTATAATCATCTCCTAGTTCTAAAGGGAGAGGTTCCTGCTGTTGCTGGAAGGGACAGATTATTGTTCTATAATCATCTCCTAGTTCTAAAGGGAGAGGTTCCTGCTGGTCCTGTAAGGGACAGATAATTCTTCTAAAATCATCGCCTACTCCTATAGGGTCAGGTTCCTGCTGTTGCTGTAAGGGACAGATTATTGTTCTATAATCATCTCCTAGTTCTAAAGGGAGAGGTTCCTGCTGGTCCTGTAAGGGACAGATAATTGTTCTAAAATCATATCCTACTCCTATAGGGTCAGGTTCCTGCTGTTGCTGTAAGGGACAGATTATTGTTCTATAATCATCTCCTAGTTCTAAAGGGAGAGGTTCCTGCTGTTGGTGTAAGGGACAGATTATTGTTCTATAATCATCTTCTAGTTCTAAAGGGAGAGGTTCCTGCTGGTCCTGTAAGGGACAGATTATTGTTCTAAAATAATCTCTTAGTTCTATAGGGAGAGGTTCCTGCTGCTCCTGTAGAAGAAGAAGAATGTATTATTCATTTTTTTGTATTAATAAATACTTAAATAGTGCTACATAGTACATTTGCGGGCAGAATCAGGAGAGCGACAAATAAGGGACGTGGTCATGGTGCTGCTGGTGCTGCTGGTGTTGGTGGTGTTGGTGAAGCTCCTGTTGGAAGGAGAGGACGTGGTCGATCTGTGCCAGCTACATGCATGAGTGAAACACCTTCCTCAGGTGCGAGTAGCCGACAGAACCTTCAACGTTATATGTTAGGCCCGAATGCCGCTCAACGAATGGTGAGGCCAGAACAAGTACAGGCGATAGTAGATTGGGTGGCTGACAATGCCTCCAATTCCTTCACATTGTCTCCCTCCCGTTCCCTTGATGAAAGCTCAGAGTTGGCACCTGAACCCCATGGCCATCTGTCTTTCACCTCAGCCCCTTGTAAATTAGCCAAGCTTTCTGAGCCCCAAGTCATGCAAGAGACTCTTATGCTTTTTGATGACTCTCCTGGTGTGCTTTCCGTGGGCCATCCACATAGCCATGCCCCAAAAGTGGAAGACATTAAGTGCACTGATGCCCAACCACTTCTGTTGCAGGATGAGGACATGGAAACACCAGCGCAGAATGTCTCTGATGATGACAAAACACAGGTGCCAACTGCTGCAGCTTTCCTCAGTGTGCAGACTGACAAGGAGGGCAGTGGTGAAGGGTGGGTGGAAGATGATGTGGAGGAGGATGATGAGGTCCTAGACCCCACATGGACTGAGGGTCATGCGAGTCACGTGTGCAGTTTGGAGGAAGAGGTGGTGGTCGCACAGAGGCAGGGTTAGCATGGCCGAAATGTGGCAAAGCTTTGTCAGCAGCCCACCACAACAAATAGATCCAGCTGATAGGCAAGGTCTTAGCAGCAGGAACCTCTCCCTATAGCACTATGAAATGATTTTAGAACAATAATCTGTCCCTCACAGGAGTAGCAGGAACCTTTCCCTATAGCAATATGAGATGATTTTAGAACAACAATCTGTCTCTCACACCAGCAGCAGGAACCTCTTCCTGTAGAACCATGATGAGATGCTTGTAGAACAATAATCTGTCCCTCAAAGGAGCAGCAGGAACCTCTCCCTCTAGCAGTATGATTAGATTGTTTTAGAACAATAATCTGTCCCTCACAGTATCAGCAGGAACCTCTCCCTGTAGCAATATGATGAGATGATTTTAGAACAATAATCTGTCCCTCACAGGAGCAGCAGGAAACTCTCCCTCTAGCAGTATGATATGTTTTTAGAACAATAATCTGTCCCTCACAGGAGCAGCAGGAACCTCTCCCTCTAGCAGTATGAGATCATTTTATTAGAATAATCTGTCCTTTAAAGGAGCAGCATGAACTTCTCCCTCTAGCAGTATGAGATGATTTTAGAACAATAATCTATCCCTCACAGGAGCAGCAGGAACCTGTCCCTCCAGCACTATGATGAGATGGTTTTAGAACAATAATCTCTCCCTCACAGGAGCAGCAGGAACCTCTCCCTGTAGCACTATGATGAGATGGTTTTAGAACAATAATCTGTCCCTCACAGGAGCAGCAGGAACCTCTCCCTCTAGCAGTATGAGATCATTTTAGAAGAATAATCTGTCACTCACAGGACCAGCAGGAACCTCTCCCTCTAACAATATGAGATGGTTTTAGAACAATAATCTGTCCCTCACAGGAGCAGCAGGAACCTCTCCCTATAGCACTATGAAATGATTTTAGAACAATAATCTGTCCCTCACAGGAGAAGCAGGAACTTTTGCCTATAGCACTATGAGATGATTTTAGAACAACAGTCTGTCTCTCACACCAGCAGCAGGAACCTCTTCTTGTAGAACTATGATGAGATGCTTTTAGATCAATAATCTGTCCCTCACAGGAGCAGCAGGAACCTCTCCCTCTAGCAGTATGAGGTGATTTTAGAAGAATAATCTCTCCCTCACAAGAGCAGCAGGAACCTCTCCCTCTAGCAGTATGAGATGATTTTAGAACAATAATCTGTCCCTCACAGGAGCAGCAGGAACCTCTCCCTCTAGCAGTATGTGATGATTTTAGAACAATAATCTGTCACTCACAGGACCAGCAGGAACCTCTCCCTCTAACAATATGAGATGGTTTTAGAACAATAATCTGTCCCTCACAGGAGCAGCAGGAACCTCTCCCTATAGCACTATGAAATGATTTTAGAACAATAATCTGTCCCTCACAGGAGAAGCAGGAACTTTTGCCTATAGCACTATGAGATGATTTTAGAACAACAGTCTGTCTCTCACACCAGCAGCAGGAACCTCTTCTTGTAGAACTATGATGAGATGCTTTTAGATCAATAATCTGTCCCTCACAGGAGCAGCAGGAACCTCTCCCTCTAGCAGTATGAGGTGATTTTAGAAGAATAATCTCTCCCTCACAAGAGCAGCAGGAACCTCTCCCTCTAGCAGTATGAGATGATTTTAGAACAATAATCTGTCCCTCACAGGAGCAGCAGGAATCTCTACCCTATAGCACTATGAGATGATTTCAGAATGATAATCTGTCCCCCACAGGAGCAGCAGGAACCTCTCCCTGTAGCACTATGATGAGATGGTTTTAGAACAATAATCTGTCAATCACAGGAGCAGCAGGAACCTCTCCCTGTAGCACTTTGATGAGATTATTTTAGAACAATAATCTGTCCCTCACAGGAGCAGCAGGAACCTCTCCCTCTAGCAGTATGAGACGATATTAGAACAATAATCTGTCCCTCACAGGAGCAGCAAATACCTCTCCCTCTAGCAGTATAAGATCATTTTAGAAGAATAATCTGCCCCTCACAGGAGCAGCAGGAACCTCTCCCTCTAGCAGTATGCAATGATTTTAGCACAATAATCTGTCCCTCACAGGCGCAGTAGGAACATCTCCCTCTAGAAGTATGAGATTATTTTAGAACAATAATCTGTCCCTCACAGGAGCAGCAGGAACCTCTCCCTCTAGCAGTATGAGATCATTTTAGAAGAATAATCTGTCCCTCACAGTAGCAGCAGGTACCTCTCCCTCTAGCAGGATGTGATTATTTTAGAAAAATAATCTGTCCCTCACATGAGCAGCAGGAACCTCTCCCTCTAGCACTATGATGAGATGGTTTTATTACAATAATCTGTCCCTCACAGGAGCAGCAGGAACATCTCCCTCTAGCACTATGATGAGATGGTTTTAGAACAATAATCTCTCCCTCACAGGAGAAGCAGGGACCTCTCACTGTAATACTATGATGAGATGGTTTTACAACAATAATCTGTCCCTCACAGGAGCAGTAGGAACATCTCCCTCTAGCAATATGAGATTATTTTAGAACAATAATCTGTCCCTCACAGGAGCAGCAGGAACCTCTCCCTCTAGCAGTATGAGATCATTTTAGAAGAATTATCTGTCCCTCACAGTAGCAGCAGGTACCTCTTCCTCTAGCAGGATGTGATTATTTTAGAAAAATAATTTGTCCCTCACAGGAGCAGCAGGAACCTCTCCCTCTAGCACTATGATGAGATGGTTTTAGAACAATAATCTGTCCCTCACAGGAGCAGCAGGAACCTCTCCCTCTAGCAGTATGAGATGATTTTAGAACAATAATCTGCCCCTCACAGGAGCAGCAGGAACCTTTCCCTGTAGCTCTATAATGAGTTGATTATAGAACAATAATCTGTCCCTCACAGGAGCATCAGGAACCTTTCCCTGTAGCACTATGAGATGATTTTACAACAATAATCTGTCCCTCGCAGGAGAAGCAGGAACCTCTCCCTCTAGCAGTATGAGATGATTTTAGGAGAATAATCTGTCCCTCACAGGAGCAGCAGGAACCTCTCCCTCTAGCCGTATGAGATAATTTTAGAACAATAATCTGTCCCTCACAGAAGCATCAGGAACTTCTCCCTATAGCACTATGATAAGATGATTTTAGAACAATAATCTGTCCCTCACGGGGCAGCATGAACTTCTCCCTCTAGCAGTATGAGATGATTTTAGAACAATAATCTGTCCCTCACAGGAGCAGCAGGAACCTCTCCCTCTAGCACTATGATGAGATGGTTTTAGAACAATAATCTGTCTCTCACAGGAGCAGCAGTAACCTCTCCCTCTAGCAGTATGAGATTATTTTAGAAAAATAATCTGTCCCTCACAGGAGCAGCGGGCACCTCTCCCTGTAGCACTATGATAAGACGGATTTAGAACAATAATCTGTCCCTCACATGAGCAGCAGGAACCTCTCCCTGTAGCACTATGATGAGATGATTTTAGAACAATAATCTCTCCCTAACAGGAGCAGTAGGAACCTCTCCCTGTAGCACTATGAGATGAATTCAGAACAATAATCTGTCCCTCACAGGAGCAGCAGGAACCTCTCCCTATAGCATTATGATGATATGATTTTTAGAACAATAATCTGTCCCTCACAGGAGCAGCAGGAACCTTTCCCTACAGCAATATGAGATGATTTTAGAACAACAATCTGTTTCTCACACCAGCAGCAGGAACCTCTCCCCGTAGAACCATGATGAGATTCTTGTAGAACAATAATCTGTCCCTCAAAGGAGCAGCAGGAACCTCTCCCTCTAGCAGTATGATTAGATTGTTTTAGAACAATAATCTGTCCCTCACAGTATCAGCAGGAACCTCTCCCTGTAGCAATATGATGAGATGATTTTAGAACAATAATCTGTCCCTCACAGGAGCAGCAGGAAACTCTCCCTCTAGCAGTATGATATGTTTTTAGAACAATAATCTGTCCCTCACAGGAGCAGCAGGAACCTCTCCCTCTAGCAGTATGATATCATTTTATTAGAATAATCTGTCCCTCAAAGGAGCAGCATGAACTTCTCCCTCTAGCAGTATGAGATGATTTTAGAACAATAATCTGTCCCTCACAGGAGCAGCAGGAACCTGTCCCTCCAGCACTATGATGAGATGGTTTTAGAACAATAATCTCTCCCTCACAGGAGCAGCAGGAACCTCTCCCTGTAGCACTATGATGAGATGGTTTTAGAACAATAATCTGTCCCTCACAGGAGCAGCAGGAACCTCTCCCTCTAGCAGTATGAGATCATTTTAGAAGAATAATCTGTCACTCACAGGACCAGCAGGAACCTCTCCCTCTAACAATATGAGATGATTTTAGAACAATAATCTGTCCCTCACAGGAGCAGCAGGAACCTCTCCCTGTAGCACTATGAAGAGATGGTTTTAGAACAATAATCTGTCCCTCACAGGAGCAGCAGGAACCTCTCCCTATAGCACTATGAAATGATTTTAGAACAATAATCTGTCCCTCACAGGAGAAGCAGGAACTTTTGCCTATAGCACTATGAGATGATTTTAGAACAACAGTCTGTCTCTCACACCAGCAGCAGGAACCTCTTCTCGTAGAACTATGATGAGATGCTTTTAGATCAATAATCTGTCCCTCACAGGAGCAGCAGGAACTAGAGTTGAGCGAACCCGGACTGTAAAGTTCGGGTCCGTACCGAACTTTGGGGTGTCCGGGACCCGGACCCGGACTTTTCAAAAAAAGTCCAGGTTCGGGTCCGGGGTTCTGGTAATTTTAATGAAAAATCTTAAAAATGATGTAAAAAAGCCCAGGAAGGTCCTAGATGTCTGATATGATATGATATCACTGTTCTGAAAACATCTGCAAACTGTGTGTGAAGAGCGAAACCATATGCATGCTCTTCTCTATGCTGTATTTTCAAACACACTATCCAGATGTCCTCTTTGGTATGTGTACGTGAAGTTTGTAGACCTATCACACAAACTTTTATGTCGTATCTCTTCTCGTACGTATACCAAAGCGAGAAGTGTGTGTCAAACGTCTACAAAAGTCTTGTCACTATAGTATAGTATAGTCTGTAGATCCTGGAAGGACCCGAAAAAATGTAGTAAAAATTCTAAAAAGTAATTTTAATGGTCTTGGGGCCTGGGCTTGGACCTGAAAAAAACTTTTCAGGCCCAGGCCCAGGGCCTGTGGGGTTTCAAGCCATGCCTGGGCTTGAAATGTCAGGCCCAAGCGAGTTGAGATCAAGGACGACGAGGACACTCCCTGTCTAATAACTAGATTTTCGTAGAGTAGTATCAA
>BLSH010106313.1:24577-49053 GCA_018402905.1 Glandirana rugosa
CTGGACAAGGGTTATGTGAAACTATCAACCCGTCAGGGTGGTCTACACAACATTGCACGGGGGACCCAAGGGTGTAGCGGTCGTTTGCAACCCCGTAACTCCTTTCTTACATAACCCCTGACTACGTTTGAGAAACTTTGCGAATCCCCACCTCAAACACACCTTATTGCAAGCCTACACGCTTTGCTTTCCTCCCAAACACCGGACCACATTACGCCCATCAAGAAAATATGGGAAACAGCGCCTACCAACGCTATCTCCGACAGAGACTGGGAAACAATTTGCCTTACAGCACACAAAAGTTCCCGCAACGTATCCATTCAGGAACATAATTACAAGGTACTAACACATTGGTACAGAACACCCGCGCTACTCCATACATTCTTTCCTCAATGCCCCAACGTTTGCTGGCGATGTGGGAACCCAGGGGGCACGTTACAACACATCTGGTGGGACTGCCCAACTATCAAAGTGTATTGGGAACAGGTCCATGATATCATAAAACAAGTCGCCCCACACCAAATAGATTTCTCCCTACACCAATATGTCTTACATTACTCAGAAACTATGGAACATCTACACCGTCACTCCCTTGCCTTGCACATGATAACCTCAGCCAGTATGTGCATTCCAACTCTTTGGAAGCAGACGTCAGCTCCCTCACTCAAAACTTGGCTCAGCAGACTCAATAGAACTATGGAAATAGAGGAACTTATAGCAATATCCTCGGATAATCTAAACAAGCACCATAGAATCTGGATGCCCTGGATCCTCTTCCAGAGCACAGCTTTATATCGTGCCATTTGCAAACCTTAACAACCTGACACTCGGTCACCCTATCCCAGTTGCTAGACGCCTCCAACCCCTAACACCCTGATCCACATGCAGATCATAAACCATGTGCTCCGGACCATACTGGACAACACCTCCGCTTTCCCCCCCGCCCTAACTCCCCACCTATCCCATACCTTCCCTTTCCCCTCCTCCCCTCTTCACCTCTCTTTTCGGTCTCCATCAGAGGTATAACACCCCTTCCCACACTTAAAACCAACAAACACCCATAATGCCTCCCCCCAGCATTTCTCAAATCAATACTCTCTCATTACCCAATACTTTGTTTGAACTTCTCTCTACATTTCCAGAGATAAATGTTTTTCTTTTATCTGTTACGGCATTATTATTAGCCACAAAAGCAAAACTGTTTGTAACACTTATTTCTTTAAATGAGACTGTACACCTTTAAAAGTTTCTCAATAAACTCTTTGTGGAACGAGAAATACAATGTAATAGGTTATTCTGGACATGTTAAAGCATGTATCTTGCTTATCTTGTACCTGACCTAATTATTATGCATAGTGTGGCTACGTTAGAAACCTGTTTTGCCTTCTTAATATCTGTTGACCAATCATGTAAGATAAATGGGATGCTGTTATATCCACAGTACCAATTAAGAGACCAATTAGAATCCGCTAATTCATGATTTAATGCGTGGGTTTGCATGCCAACAAGAAGCATTGAAGCCAAAAATTTGTGAAAGCACCCCCCAAAAAAAAAGTAGGCACTAAATGCAACCAGGATAGTGTGACTGATAGCAAAAATAGCTTTGTTGAGGACATTTAACAATTACCAAAAGAAAGAAATGGAAACACCAAATGAAAAAATACCTCTACCCCCCACTATATGAAAAACTTGCAACGTTGTCAATTTGTAAAACCCCAAAGTCCGGACTCAGACATGGCAATAGATTTAGACAAGTGTCACCAGGTGTGTGTAAGATATATATTTGTGCTAACCCAAATTAAAAATATTAACCACAGGTGCTGCTGCTCAAACATAGCCTGAATACTCAGCTAGACACATATCTAAACAAAATTAAGTGTGCATCCCAATATGAATACAAGTAAAAATAAGTGACAAATATTGTTTAATAAGTACAAATCAATATGTTGTCATAACAAACACTGTATCAAAGAAAAATATATATATAAAAAGTGACAATTAGGAAAGTCCTTCGGGTGCTCATGAAAGTGCAGATTATTATATGGACACAGTGGGGATTATTTACTAAAGGCAAATCCCCTTTGCTCCACAAGTACCCTGCTAGTGCTCCACAAGTGCACTGCTAGTGCTCCACAAGTGCTCTTGGAAGTGCAGTCGCTGTAGATCTGAGGGGAAGATCTGAAATGAATGGAAGCTCTGCTGATTTTATTTTGTGGATCAAAGTGGATTTGCCTTTAGTAAATAAACCCCAGTGTGTTCACCGGGTGTGACTTCTCACAGACAATCAGCGCCGCTTACTAGAACTGTTGGATCTCAAATTATAGAGATAATACACGCTTCATACAGATATCAACCGACCAAGATAGTCTCCTCCTTGGACTCCTCTGAGTTAAAATTCCTCTCTAGTGCAGCGGGCTGTTTCCAGTTAGCAGAATGTTTCAGAGACACGGACCATCTTATTCTGTTATCCCCGGTATTATAGGATAAAAGGAAGAGGCTTCATAGTGTAGTATTTTCAGGAATATCTATTAAAAAATAGTAACACTTACTATTTGTCACCAGGTGTCTATTAAGATATGGGTCACTCTCCAGTTCAAAAAACAGCATGTATACAGTATGTACTAAAACACAATCAGTTCATCAAGTGGGGAGAGAGTCATTCCAAAACGGCACCAAAGGTGGCTGCTCGTGTTGTAATTAATCAGATCTAAATCATCTCATGAACAGATATAGCAAAATTAAAGCCAACTTGAAACGTATGCAGAAAAAATCCAAAAATAATGATATTCAGCCAAGCTGATTGGCAACAAAAAAGAACATTGAAATCAGCAGCAATTAAGCTGGATGTATTAGCAGACAGGTAGTGTGGAGTACTTCCATGTGACTCTAATGGCCAAAAGTATGTGGCTGGCTCACTTAATCATTTCAAACTGGAGACAATCCCAATTTTGTGAAAGCAAAGTCATTCACATATAACTGTCCTGGATGAGCTTTGACATAACCCAAGAAGGGAGGGGCGTGGTCTACACATAGCGCTGAAAGGACTTGTCTAGAGAGAGCTCCATCCAGACACCAGCACTAAGTCCTCCAGCATTGCCCACTGAAGTCTCAGGATCCCGAACAATGCTTGGTAAGTAGCCGTGAGAGGATTGGCTTCTAATTTAGCCTCCGTGGGCTCCATCAAAAGGTTCCTGGCTGCGTAAAGGAACATCCCTATCATGTGGGGTACACAGGCCAGAGCCTTGAGATCTGCTGCTTCTCCTGCCTCACACTTCACTACATGACAGCTCTCCTGCCTCCTGTTGAGGCTCAGACCTAATGGAAGACTCAGGCTCCCATGCTGGTTTAGAGATGTCCACACTGGTAAGCGGACTCAAAAAAGAACTAGAGGGAATGTTCCATAGCCTAGAAAAATCAATTAAAAAAGAAGTCACAGGAGTGAGATCTGACATGTCCCATCTGCTCACCCGAGTAGAGGACACAGAACAACACCAAGGCACATGTGAATTTGCCATTAAAGAACTGAAGCACATCGTGCCAATCTTTACAAGCTTGAAGATTTAGAAAACTGGAATCGCAGAAATAATATGTGAATCCAGGGACTACCAGAAGCAACTAAAGATGGCGACCTGGAAGCCACAATCCAGGGTATACTGAAATCGATCTTGGGTAGATCAATCACAGACCCCCTGAGATTTTATCGCATTCACCGGGCCTTGCAACTATGCAATCTCACAGCTGAGCAACATAGGAACGTTATCTGCATTACTTTGAAGATAAGAACGATGTCATGGTTAATTGCGTGGCACTCCAAACATTGATTTTGATGGTGCAGTCATCAACATATTCCCAGACCTCTCTAAGGAAACATTGGATCATCGCAGGGTGCTTAAACCCCTTCTAGATCAGCTGAAGGCAGATGGTGCTGCCTACAGATGGGGTTTCCCCTCATGCCTAATTGCCACTAAAAAAGGCCATTCATCCACACACAGATTTCCAGAAGACCTCCCAGCCTTCTTTCACGAGCTCAACATGCCCCTGATGGAACTTTCTGAATGGCAAGATCCTATCCCTGTGTTCACAATAAATATGGATCCCCAGTGGCGAAAAACACCTTCTAAAAAGAAGCGTACTGTGGCTCTGGGCTTGTCACAGAAACATGGGTGAGATGCACTCAGTTTACACTCTCCGTGTTCTCCTCCATCTACACCTTGTATAGGCATTGTTCTGTTAACTATACAAGTTAAAAATGGCTACATAAGTTAGACTCGGCCTCCCCTCTTTACAACCTGAGGTTTTTTCAGCGATCACAATGATTGCAGTCGTTTCAGTGATCTAAAATTGCTTATTGAATATTAATGTTTATGGCATTGCTTGAGTTTGTTCCCTATCTTGCATTTGTTATTATGATCATGTGCTGACGGGGCCCAGCGAACTTAATTCATGTTTCACCTACTACATCTGTTCCATGCTCCTCTCCTTCTGGGGTTGGTGAGTGAGAGCTGCCCCCATGCAGCCCTGGCCGGACACTCTACAGAGGTCTCGATGGCTGCTCGCTCTTTCCTTTCCCACAGGGACCACAGCAGTTTTCTTTGTGTATGATTCATTATTCCCCTCAGTAATGTTAGAAGTGTACTTTTGACTTTCCTACATACTTTTCTCCCCCTTCTAAGTTTCTTCCTAACCTCTCCCTGCATCTTCTTCTATCCTCCCTACTTGCTGGTATAGATGGTTCTGTGAACTGAGAGCTCATACACCACTGACACAATGGCTACTTTAAAAATGATCTCATATAATGTGCAGGGTTTGAACCACGCCGTGAAATTACATCAGGTCTTTTGCCTTTCTCCAAGAAGCACATCTCACACACTCTACATCTGTTAAACTTTCTTCTCCTCAATTCCCACAATGGTATTACCATTTATCCGACACTAATAAAGCTAAATGTGTGCCCATCGGGTTTAGTGGTAGTGTGTCCTTTCAGATGTTAGTGGATCATCATGGTGATTTTCTTTTTATCATTATCCTAACAGGAGACATAAATATGCCATTAGACTCCATAATGGATACCTCACTTGGTCACTCTGGCATCCCATTTAAATCATAGCCTTTGTAAAAAAAGACTGCATGGCCTCCAATTAATAGATGCGTGGTGCATATCCCACCCTAAAGATAAAGATTACTCTTATTATTCTAAGCCACATGGATCCTACTCCAGGATTGATAACTAGAGTTGAGCGAACTTCTAGGAGTCCGGGTTCTGCTGGTTCGGCCGAACTTCGGGACAAAGTCCGGGTTCGGGTCCGGACAGAACCCGAACTTTGCCCCGGACCCCGAACCCCATTGAAATCAATGGGGACCCAAACTTTTAGGCACAAAAATGGCTGTAAAATAGTCCTGGAAAGTCCTAGAGGTCTGCAAAAGGAAGGAATGGGGGTAAGGGTGGGACAAGTGACCTACAAAGAAATGGGGACAGGGAAATAAAATAAAAATAAAAACATAAAAAAAGCAAAAATGGAGGTGAATGTGGATCATCTTCAAACTGGGTCTGAAAAGTATTAATTAATGGTAGAAGCCATATAACTGTTCTAAAATCATCTTCAAACTGTGTCAAAAAAGTATAAATAAGCCGGGAGAACCCATATCATGTTCTGCAAACATCTGGAAGCTGTGTGTGTCACTTTAAATAAAACCAGGAGAAACCATACTACTGTTCTGCAAACATCTGTAAAGTCTGTGTGTCACTTTAAATATAACCGGGACTAACTGAACTACTGTTCTGCAAACATCTGTAACGTCTGTGTGTCACTTTAAATATAACCGGAAATAACACAGACACACAGACTTTACAGATGTTTGCAGAACAGATGTTCAGCTATTCCCGGTTATATTTAAAGTGACACACAGACTTTACAGATGTTTGCAGAACAGATGTTCAGTTATTCCCGATTATATTTAAAGTGACACACAGACGTTACAGATGTTTGCAGAACAGATGTTCAGTTAGTCCCGGTTATATTTAAAGTGACACACAGACTTTACAGATGTTTTGCAGAACAGTAGTATGGTTTCTCCCGGTTTTATTTAAAATGACACACACAGCTTCCAGATGTTTGCAGAACAGTGATATGGGTTCTCCCGGCTTATTTATACTTTTTTGACACAGTTTGAAGATTTAGTACAGTTATATGGCCTCTACCATTAATTAATACTTTTCAGACCCAGTTTGAAGATGATCCACATTCACCTCCATTTTTGCTTTTTTTATGTTTTTATTTTCTAAAAAATATTTAAAGTTATTTCCCTGTCCCCATTTCTTTGTAGGGCACTTGTCCCACCCTTACCCCCATTTTCCTTCCTTTTGCAGACTTCTAGGACCTTCCTGGACTTTTTTACAGCAATTTTTAGAACTAACATTAAAATTACCAGAACCCAGGACCCGAACCCAGACTTTTTTTGGAAAAGTCCGGGTTCGGGTCCGGGTCCCGGACACCCCAAAGTTCAGTACGGTCCCGAACTTTACAGTCCGGGTTCGCTCAACTCTATTGATAACATCTTTATGAATCACTTTCACCTTCCTGTTTTGCTCTCCGCCTCAATAGGTACTGCATCCTTATCAGACCATGAACCAGTCTCTGTCTGCCTGCCCATCCCCTCTTTACCACCTCGCACCAATAATTGGAACCTCAGCGATTCCCTCCTCTCCAACCCCTCTAACATCTCCATCTTGTCTTCATCCCCAACACTTTTTTTACGGAAAATATGTCTCTGGAAACCTATCCTTCTTTATTATGGGAGGCTCACAGGGCAATGAGAGGTTGATTGATTGAACTGGGTATGAGGAAAAAGAGGGAGCATGGCCATCAGCTTCAAGTTGCTGACCTGGATAAGTAGCATAAGCTATCTTTACATGCATCACACCTCAAGGCTCTTACGCAACAGAGAAAAGAACTTAAAGCCCTATTAAACTTAGACACAAAAATGAAATTCCACCTTCTTTCCCAGAAAAAATATGAATGGGGGTACAAGCCCAGTAGGCAACTTGCCCGCTCCTTTAGGGCAAAAAAATCTGCATCCTTCATCTCTAAAATTACTCTTCCCCTCAAATCGCCAAGGGCTTTAGAGAATTCTATGCCAACCTTTATAATGTTAAAGGCGACCTTGCTTCACAACCTCCTGAAGAGAAACGCAAATACTTTCCTATTTTAAACAGGCAAAACTGCCCAAACTCTCAAGTAAAGCCTTTAAACGCATGGAAGCCGACTTCTCTATAGAAGAATTCCAAAAGGCACTAAAAACCACACCGACAGGTAAGGCCCCAGGCCCTGACTGGTACACAGTCCTCTACTATAAAACATTCGGTGATATCTTACTCCCCCACCTAACAACCTATGCCAACCCTATCTCTAACACAGTAGGCCTACGTTCAGAAGCCCTTTTCGCCTACATAACAGTAATCCCCAAACCGTACAAAGACCCTACTCATTGTGACAGTTACAAACCGATTTCCCTCCTGAACATAGATATTAAATTCTTTGCTAAAGTCATGGCCAACAGACTACTCCCTCCCCTAATAGAGAAGCCAGAGATAACTCCCTCCACTCTTTCATTAATCCACTACATATGCAGAGGTGCCCAGCCCACCCTTAGCCTTTCCACGGATGCGGAAAAAGCGTTTGATAGGGTGGGACCCCTTCACACTACATAATGGTACTAGGCAATGGTGCCCCTTGTCACCCCTGCTATTTGCTATCTCGCTAGAACCATTCCTCGCTACAATCATTCACAGTATTAAAGTAGGCCCTAGAGTACATACTGTAAATATGCAGCATATGCTGATCCTATTTTCCCTATATTCCATCCTATTTTTCATCCAACAGCCACGAATTTCACTACCAAACCTAATGTCTGCCTTCCATACTTTCCAAATACTCTCCAATTTTAAAATAAATTTAACTAAATCTGAGACACTAAATATTAATGTTCCCTGCGTAGAAGCCAACCTACTAAAACCCCCTTTTCACTTCCATTGGAAATGAGAGAGCCTGAAATACCTAGAAATCTATCTCACACCTCACCTTCATTCTCTTTTTAAATATAATTATATTCCCTTATTAAATAGCATTAAATCAGACCTCCAGAGCTGGTCCTCCTTGTCCCATTCATAGCTAGGTAAATTAACATAATAAAAATTAACATTTTACCCTGGGTATTCTTCCAAATGCTGCATTTGGGTGTACCTATAGGATTCTTCTCCTTTCTGCAGACCATGATCTCGACCAAGATCATGATTTTTGGCGGAACAAACACCCTAGAACATCCAGAATGGTTCTCTATCATTCCAAGTGTAAGGGAGGATTAGCACTTCCAAACTTTAATGTTTTAACACGCATATCAGACTGGAAATATGCTGCAAAATCAAAGCTATGGGTCCAATTAGAACAAACCCTATGCGGCACAGACTTATCCACTTCTCCGTGGATACCTCGGTCCTCAAGAGCCTTATCTTCACCTCTAACTACATCCACCCTGGATATTTGGGATATGCTACATAAAAAAAATTGTCTGGTCCTACAATTCCCCCTTAATGTCACTTCTACACCACAACTACTTCTTTCCTGCATCCATGGACTCTGGATTTAAAACTTGGACTTCAGAGAACCAACTTCTACTACATCACATTTTACACTCTAAAGCCCTCAAACCTTTACTGGTTATTATAGGTACAAAACGCATCACATTCATGGACAGATGGCGATATAATCAACTACAACGCTTCATCAAATCCCTCCCACACCCACTGCGGGATTTACAGAACTTAACTCCAATTGAATCAATTTTCAACTACAAGGACCCTCCACTCCACTGTGTCTCCCAGTTCTATAAGGCCCTTACTGAGATACAAAACCCATCATACCCAGATTATATTGCTAAATGGGAAGCCGACCTTCAATCTCATCTTGTCATTAAACAAAAAGACAAAATCCTACAACTCACCCATGTGTCCTCATTGTCATCCAAAATGGCAGAAACAAACTACAAGCTCTTCAGCAGATGGCATTATACTCCATCCAAATTACACTCTATGTTCCCCTCAAGTTCCCCGTTGTGTTGGAGGAACTGTGGGAAAAATGCCAACAATGCTCACATCTGGTGGACCTACCCTATTTCCGGCCTTTTTGGGCAGACATCCTCAACCTCATAAATCAAATAGTGGGTTTCCCTCTTCCCCATGGTCCTTGGACAATATTACTCCATGGAACCTCAGAACCAATTGGAAAATACCAACGCTCCCTCATCCCTCACCTATTGAACACAGCAAAGGCCCTTATACCAGCTCTATGGGGTCAACCTTCAACTCCCTCCTTGAAGAGCTGGCTACACAAATTGGGCAAAGTTTGTCTTTTGGAAGAACTCACTCATATAGCTAAAGGAAACACAAAATGCCACACCTCCATTTGGGCCCAATGGTTTGAGTTTACCACTACTCCCCATTACAAAGACACTATGGTTGCAACTCCAGACATTACATAGTCAATTGCATCTTCTGAACTAAAATATCCACATGATAGCTACTATACTACTGTTAGTCATAGACTTTGTGTATGATATCTTAGAACACCATCATAGTTACCTGCAATCTGTCCCTCCTCTCCATCTCTTTCCTTTTCTCTTTTACCTCTATCTCGCTTTCCATTCTTCCTTCTCTACCCTATTTTCCAAAATTCCTGGTGTACCTACCACAAAACCTGATTATGGAAAAATTGTCTCTCAAATGCCCACCTTGGCCCAGGCCCTTTCACATGGTTTCACATGGTTTGCTATGGGACACAATTCCCTTCAGCTACAGCTTCAGACAATTGCTTTCATCCCAACCCCCTGCTAGCAATTGACTCTCTTATTTAAGACCACAGACAGCACTAGACAGACCAGCTGAAGAAGGGGGTGTGGCCGTAGCCTCAGAAATATGTTCTGATTGGCCGACAACACAGACAGGCACTGTTCCAGCATTCTGCTCAGAGTTGTGATGTGAAGACACTGGTGGCTCCCCTCTCCCCATACCTTTGGGTCAAAATACATCAGGAATCTTGTCACAGACCGTCAGCACCTCAGGCGGCTCAGCTGAGCACCGCTCCAGATAAGCACATTTTACCTTGCACCATGTGAGTGCATTTCTTATTGTTTCTAAATACCCCAATGTTGAAATAAACCCTGCTGCACTAGATACGGTCTGGCGCTTTTTGTTTTCTTCTTTTTCCAGTTCCCACCCCGGGCATCCCAGCCTTTGCCAGAAGCAGTCTCATGCATATCTGTTACATGCAAGTAGCAACCAGAGACATGTCACTGTCTAAACATTTTCCTATGTTTGTATGCCAGCAGTGGATTACACATGGTTCAAGATCACTGAATTTTAGATCATTGTGTTTCACACACATTGTTCTTTACAACCATTTAATACATATGGATTTTATGCACCTTTGTTTGAAGATTATAGTGCTGATTTGCACTCCTCCTTTGGATTGCTCATTTTTTTCTTGTTCTGCTGACAATCAGCATGTGAGTTCACCCAATCATGGCTGGATCTACCTGTGCTCAATGAACAGCCATGTCACCCATCAAAGTGTATTGAACTCTGAACCGTGGAAGCTACATTTTTTTTTTAAATCAGAAAAGTTTTTATTAGGCATAGCATCATAACACAACATTACAGTTCGTATAAGGAGCTGCATTACAACATCAGTTTCCATTATGAAAGCCGTATCAAACAGTTACATTTGCATCTCGTGTAACTCACAATGACGTGGTCATGCCCATCAGGAAACAATAGAAAGAAAAAGGGGGAAGGTAGGAAGATATAGGGGGTAGGGGGGGTGGGGGGGGGAGGTTATAGTCTACCTCTGGGGTATCTCCCTGTTTTGGTTTTTCACCAAATGTATTCACTCAAATCCACGTGTGTAGGTAAGTATGATACATAGATGTGTATAGAAATACATGACCAATATATGTGTCTCCCAACCAATCACTAGTCTCCTGCTCGTTTTCTTTCCTCCCTTTCAGGGGGGTGTGAGCCCATGTAGTATACGGTCCTTTATTAGTTGGTGGGCTGCTAAGCCCGGGGTCTCCAACCATAGTTGCCACATTTTATAAAAATTTTTGGGGCTTGGCGATGCAGGTATGTCAGTTTCTCTCTGATCAGCAAATTATTTACTTGTTCTATCCACATTTGTTTGGTAGGAATTGTATCCGTAATCCAGAGACCAGTAATCTGCTTGCGAGCTATGTAAAGTAGTCTCAGCATTGCTAGTCGCTCTTGCGGAGCAATTCCCTCCTCGTCCAGAGATCCCAACAAACATGTCAAAGGGTCTCTGGGGAGAGGGTACTGGTATACCTGTGATATAATCTCAATCACTTCTGACCAGTATCGGAACAGCTTAGGGCAACGCCACAACATATGGATCAGAGTTCCCTCCTCCCTTTGGCATTTTGGGCAGAACGGTGAGGTTCTCCTGCCCCACTTGTAGAGCTGCACCGGCATCCTATAACATCTATGAAGTAGATATAAATGAGACAGTTTATGGGACGCCGAGACAGACACCAGAGGGGCATTTTCCAGGCAGACATCCCACGTATTATCATCGATTGGCCCTAAGTCCCTCTCCCAGCCCCTCCTGCATGGGTGCAGGGCGGAACTGCGAGAGGACCCGAGCAAGATGGAGTATCCCCTCGAGATCATTCCTTTCCGAGACCTTTCCAAGAAAAAAACACTCATAAGTGGATGTTCTGATGGGGGTATTTCATATGATCTCGCTTGCACTTGAAGGGCATGTCTTAATTGAAGATACTTATAGAAATGAGTTTTCGGTAACTGAAATTCATTCTGTAACTCTTGAAAGGATTTAAGATGAGGACCATTATATAATTGGGCTATATATAGAATGCCTGCTGTCTCCCACATTCAGAATCCCTCTAATTTCATCAGCTCTCGCAAGTTGGGATTGTGCCACACCGGTGTGAGGTGACAGCTCCCTTTTATGTTTAGAGTGCGTTTAATAAACTCCCATACCATGTTCAAGAGTCTAATTGTCGGAAGGTCAGCTTGTAAATGTGGAAAGCTTGCCTCCAAAAAGGACAGTAGGGGCATTGGTGATCTCTCAGGTAGTAGCAAGCCTTTAATAGGATCCTGGGGATCCTCCAGACCCCATGCTCCCATATGTTGGACCTGGGAAGCAATATAATAGAACTTGGCGCTGGGAACCGCTAGTCCTCCCTGTGACTTTTCAAACTGTAAGGTGAATAGACTGATTCGGGAAGCCTTGCTTCCCCAAATCAGTGCTCTACACTGAGAATCAATTTGTTGGAACCACTTCCTTGGGAACCAGATGGGGGCATTATGGAAAATGTAGAGCAGCTGGGGCGCCCACACCATTTTAATTAGGTTAATTCGACCTACTACTGACAGAGGGAGTTTTGACCATATTCTACATTTCGTTTTAAATTTTCGGAGTAAGGGGATTAGATTCAATTCTATATATTGCATGGGGGCCGATGTGATTTGGATTCCCAGATAACGAAAGGACGTTACCAGGGAAATTTTCCCAGCACAGTCTGGGAGGGGTGTCTTGATCGGGTCTATTGGCATTAGAACAGATTTGTCCCAGTTAATTGAAAAGCCTGATAGAGTCCCAAAATAGTTGATGAGGTTCATGGTATTAACTAGGGATTCCTGAGTATCACCCAAGTAAATTAAAGTGTCATCAGTGTATAACGAGATAACATCCTCCCTTTGACCTCTGAGAAATCGTACAATATTGTTGGAGGCTCTAACGTGGATCGCCAGAGGCTCCAATGCTAGGGCAAATAATAAGGGCGACAGAGGGCATCCTTGCCGTGTGCCCCTGTGTAACTTAAAGGATTCTGATAATTGGCCGTTGACTCTAATTCTTGCGGAAGGGTCTGCATATAGTAGCTGGACCCAGGATATACATTTTTGACCTATACTAAATTTAGTCATGACCTCCCAGAGGTAGGGCCATTCCACGCTATCAAAGGCCTTAGCCGCGTCAAGTGAGAAGATAGCCCTATTTCCTTGGTTGTCCACTGGCAACTGTAAATTAAGAAATAGCCTGCGTAAGTTATGTGCCATAGACCTAGTAGGGATGAAGCCCGATTGGTCTTGGTGTATTATTTTATGAATGCAAGACGCCAACCTATTAGCCAGAACTCTAGCCAGCAGCTTGACATCACAGGTAAGCATGAGATGGGCCGATAAGAATCCGGCGACGTCTCAGGCTTCCCTGGTTTTAGAATCACAACGATAATGGCTTCATTTAAAGAGTGCGGGAGTTTTCCTGTTTCTAGGGCAGAATTATAGACTTTTAGAAGGTTAGGGAGAAGCTGATCTGCGTACTGTTTATATATTTCAGAGGGGAGACCATCCGCACCTGGGGTGCGACCATTATGTGTTTGGGCCAAGGCCACCCTAAGTTCCTCTTCTGTTATGGGTTCATCTAGGTTCCTAGTGTCTGCCTCTGGTAGGGTAGGGATATCATACTTGGTCAGAAATTGTAAGATGTCAGTTTGGGATGGGTGAACCTTAGATACATATATGTCCTGAAAAAATTTTTGGAAAGCCGCAACAACTTCAGGAGTCGTCTGGCATTGGTTACCATTGCGATCTATAAGAGAGTGTATGTGACCATGCAAATGTTGTGTTCTGATTAGCATTGCCAGCATATGACCCGTGCTTTCCCCCTCCTCAAAGAGTTTCTGTTTTAGGAAAAACCTTTTATTTTCTGCCTTTTGTATTGTCACCTGTCGGTCCAGTGCCTGGGACGCCAACCAGGTACGCCTGGTGTCATCCGAGGGAGCAGCCACATAGGCGGTCTCAGATCTTTGAAGCTCTTCTAATACAAACAATTCCCATTCCTTAGTGCCAGTCTTAATATTATTAATTAAACTTATGAAATGACCCCGTAAGAATGCTTTAAAGGCATCCCAGACGACCCCTATGGGCGCCAAATCCAGATTATCCTTAAAATAGGTTGTAATTAATTTGGGTGTCGGATCCGGATCTGGGAACAGTGACAACCAAAAAGGGTTGAGCCTCTACAGTGTCTTACCGCTATGTTTTGGGACCGTGATCTCAACCCATAAGGGAGAATGGTCTGATATAGTTCTGGGCCCATATCCGGCATCCACAACCCATGTGAGCATGTTACCCAAACTCAGGTCAATTCTAGATAAAGCTCCAGTGGCAGCCGTAGCACATGAATACATACAGTTAGAAGGGTAATGCATTCTGCACACATCCCTAAGGCCAATTTCTTCCAAAAATTTTGCAAATTTCGTGGGACCTATAGGGTGAGGTTGTCCAGAACCCAGACCTCCTCTCAGCTTGTCAAGGGAGTAGTCCAAAAAATTATTCAAGTCTCCCATAGCCAATAATGGAGTGTCTGGGTATTGATACATGTAAGCACCAAGTTTTCTAATGGGCTCGCCTGAGTAGGGAGGTGGAACATACATTCCCGCAATAATGCATCGGCTACCACAGAGACAACATAGTACAAATACAAATGTACCCTCCGGATCTATAGTAACATCTAGGGGTGTAAATGAGGTGTCCCTACGGATCAGGACACTCACTCCCCTAGAGTACGAAGTGTGCACCGCATGAAACTGAAAGTTAAACTGCCTCTGCGGGAAGTTCGGGGCCTGTCCATGAGGACTGTGCATCTCTTGTAGACATATAACAGATGCCTGCATGTGCTTAATCATCCTGAGAATAGCTAGATGCTTAACTGGTTCGTTCATTCCCCTGACATTCCAGGAAAGAAATCTCAGTCTTCACGACATTGGGCAGTGTAGGAAAAAATAATAGTCAGGGGCCATTTAGCCCGAGGAGGACTCCCCATGGTCTCATCAGGAGAAAGTACTTCAGATAGTGTCCCAGGGGGGAAGTCTACAATTCCGGTTGTAAGGGAGACACATATGTGGTGTGCACATCTTTGAGCCAGGCAGGTAGCCGGATAAGGATTCGAGTACGTGGGGCCAGCAGTTCTGCATGTTGGAGGGAGACTCCGGAGGGGGATAGGAAAACAGTGTGGTAGCCAACCGGGCTACAAAACAGTGAAAGAGGTTGTAGTCTTTAGTCCACATAGGACTGTGGTGGGGCAGCAGTGAGGACAACGCTGAGGGGCACACAAGTCCCCAAACTCGGAGCCTCATAGCGACCTAGTGTAGGTTAGTATCGAACAGTCCAACGTTGTTGGTCTAATATAGAACAAATAATGCAGATGCGACCTCTATGTGGCAATAGTCCCGCTTAACTTAAAAAAAGAAAAAACAGGAAACAAAATGGGGGTGAGAGAGGATGACCTCTCCCATATTGGAAGTATCGCGTGGTATCTCCCCCAGCAGTTGTGTCAGATGGAAATATCAGGTAGGATTCGGGCGTCTGTTTTGGGCGTCTCTCAGGGAGTTTTCTTCCCTGTCTAGCCATTGCACCGCCATGCCTGGTTTGTCAAAAAAAAAACGGGTTTCTCCTTTGGCCACCACCCTTAGGCGCGCCGGATAGAGCATGGCGTACTTGAGATCCAGGGCTCGCAGTCTCCGTTTTACTTCTACAAATTTCTCTCTTTTTTTCTGTAACTCGGCAGAGAAATCAGGGAAAAGTGAGATCTTAGCGTTGTCCATAACCAGTGTACCAGCTTTTAGCCGAGCTCTCGTCAGTATGGCGTCTCTGTCCTTATAGTTCAGGAATTTGAAAAGAAATGGGCGCGGAGGCACTCCCTGTGGAGGAGGGAGGGATGGTACTCTGTGTGCTCTCTCAACAGCAAACAGTGGAGAGAATGTTTCAGAGCCAAATACAGAAGTGAGCCATTTTTCAATAAAAGCAACTGGATTGTTCCCTTCTATCTTCTCTGGCATTCCTATCGCCCTGACGTTGTTCCTCCTCATCCTATTTTCCAATTCGTCAAGTCTGGCTGCATGCTGTGATGTTTGGTGAATGGTGTGTGCTAAGTCTCTCTGCATAGGTGGGATATCATCTTCTATGGAGCTGACTCTCCCCTCCAGGGCCGCAGTCCGCTCCCTGAGCTTTTGCATATCTTGTCTGAGGAAGGAAAGTTCAGCTTTCACTCCTTTCACTTCATCTGTCAGTGTGGTAAGACATAGGTTACAGGTGATCACCGCTGTAAGGATGTCTCTGAGAGTCGGTTCAGGGTCATCAGATGGGGCCGGGGTGGACACAGCAGTGGGGTGTACAGGTGCCATTGTACTCACTGTGTCCCACTCGAGTCCGGATCCCTCTCCATCCTCCAGGGGGACGGTGTCATCTGCTTCTCCTGTGCCGCCATCCATATTCCCTGGCGTGTGTGGACAGCGCGGATCATCTTTAGGCAGACTTTTAGAGAAAAGTTTATGTGCGGCTGCCATGTATTTGGCCTTAGCCGTTTGTGAGTGCGGGAGTCCGGCGCCATCTTGGAGCATGAGGTCCGCGGTCCTTGTTTCTTTAGCTTTCCTGGACATGGCGACAGGAGGTTCCAGGGCTTTCCGGACGGTGCTCTGTGTGTGGGCGAATACCCACGCTGGTTGCGGGGGTAGATGTGGTCAGGATTAGGGGTTTCCTGCAGGATCAGTGGAGGATTCTCAGCGGAGCTCACCGAGGAGACGTCTGCTCACATTCGCCGCTCAGCCACGCCCCCCGTGGAAGCTACATTTAATGCCTTTTGCCCATTAAAGGTTGTTAAAGGCTTCATCAGGACCAGAAGGGGGTGCTCTAATCATCTTAATTTATAATTTTCTTATGTAATGCTGATTTTTAACCTATAGATGGCACCTATCTAGCTTCAACCACTAAATCTTAAAGGTAATTAACCATGGCAATAATCTGTACAAAGCTCAGGGGCAGCAGAGATGCCGAGACCGGCCGACATAGACAAACCAATTAAATTAATCAAAAATAAATTAAAATTAAAAAGTTAAAACAGCATCTGGGGATAGAGGGGTAGTAATCACCTAGATACACATAGCAAATAGGATGGCTGCTGGGACAGCAAAGGATATATAACTAGAGTTGAGCGAACCCGAACTGTAAAGTTCGGGTCCGTACCAAACTTTGGGCTGTCTGTGACCCGGACCCGAACCCTGACTTTTGAAAAAAGTTTGGGTTCGGGTTCTGGGTTCGGGTATTTGATCACGCATGTTGAATAGCTGCAGGGCAGCCAATCAACAAGCGTTTCACTGGTTTGCCCTTAGAAGCCATCACAGCCATGCCTACTAATGGCATGGCTGTGATTGGCCAGTGCATCATATGACCCAGCTTCTTTATAAGCTGGAGTCACTTAGTGCTGCATGTCCCATGCTCTCTGGCTAGTGTAGGGAGAGGATGCTGCTGGCGCTGTGAGGGACATATTGCAGATATACTAACATCTCATCCTGCATTACAGAACGATCTGATTGTGGACTAGGTAGAGATTACTACTACTCCTGCTTTTAGGGACAGATTGCAGATCGAATAACATCTCATCCTGCATTACAGAACAATCTGACTGGACTAGGTAGAGTCTACTGCTTAGAGGGACAGATTATTGTTCTAAAATCATCTTCTAGTTCTATAGGGTCAGGTTCCTGCTGTTGCTGTAAGGGACAGGTTATTGTTCTAAAATCATCGCCTACTCCTATAGGGTCAGGTTCCTGCTGTTGCTGTAAGGGACAGATTATTGTTCTAAAATCATTTTACTTCCTTTTACAGCCCTCTAGCACTTTCCAGGACTTTTTTACAGTCATTTTTGTGCCCAAAAGTTCGGGTCCCCATTGACTTCAATGGGGTTTGGGGTAAAGTTCGGGTCAAGTTTGGTACCGAACCCAAACTTTTTCGCGAAGTTCGGCCGAACCCACCGAACCCGAACATCCAGGTGTTCGCTCAACTCTATATATAACCAATAGATAAATCAGCTTAAATTATTCCTCCAAGAAGACTCCCAAATTAAGATCAGTATTGAGTCCGGCAGGGGTTAAAGTGGCAAGATTATAAATCCACCTCTTTTCATTTTGCATGAGGATCTTATCAAAGGCCCCCCTGAGCATAGGTAGATTTAAAGCAAAAAAAACCTTTGACATGCAGGTCTTCAGTACTGCCTGCATGTCACTCCCTGAAGTGCAGAGCCAGGGGATTATCCCTTTCTCTCTTGTTCTCCTTGGGCTTACTCCTGATAGCCCTGAGGTGTCTTTTCCTGTAGCCGATATAACATTTTTGGTAGAGACATTTTATCATATACAAGACCCGGCTGGTAGAACAATTAATAATGCTCCTGATGTTGTAGGATCTTCTATGTGTGTTGGTGAACATCCTTGTTATTTCAACAAATGGGCAAATATAACAATGCCTACATGGATACATACAGGTAGTTCTTTTTAACCAACCTTCCTGGGTTCTCCTTGTGAACTCAGAGTGGACCGAATTGTGCTTTAGATTATTTGCTCTGCAAATGTGACTTTTACAAAGAATTTTCCAATCCTTCACCAAGTATCAAGCTTTCTTGAAATAACAATCAGCACTCCTAATATGTATTTATTAGCCCTAAACTGCAGCTAAAGGTTGCTTCAAGAAAGCTGCCTGAAACTTGTTGAACGCTTTGAAAATGCATTGTAAAATTAGTATGCACTGTTCTTTTACAAGCTAACCATAGATCTACAAAGTCTGAAGCATTCTACATGTCCACTGCAGGGAGAATATTTTTTGCTATGATTAAAAGTTGTAAGATATATACCACGTTAGACACTTGGGAAACACTCATAGAAAATTGTCTGTGTTTGTTTGCCAATAACAATAATAAACTAGTATAACTTGCATATGCAGACTATGTATTTTTATATTACTATCTTATTTGGGAGAATGCCTGAGATGTTAAAGTTTACTACATAATCAGAACTGCCAGGAAAAAAAAAAAAAAAAAAAATATATATATATATATATATATATATATATATATATATATATATATATATTATATACTGTGTAGTAGAGTGACAAACTCTGACCCTAAGGTGCACAATTCACACTGGCTTATGCTCCGACTGCTAGCTTGTACATGTAAAAGTGGTCATAGTAACTACTCAGAGTCACTGAGAAGTAAAAGCTACAAATTAGCAAATGGTCTATGACTAATGTGAAGATGATGATACGTAAGAGTACACTGTTACTGTGAAGTAATTACTAATACATTATCTCCCCATAAGAGGAAATGTTCATCTGCAAGTGCACTTGGAAAATACTTTAGTTATCACTTTGCTCTGTGATGCTTTTACATTGGGGATCATGTCTGATGATAAACCCCTCTGTAAAGCTTGTGGGAAAGGGCACTGTGATGGAGAGCATTCTGGTTAGCATGGGAGGACTCAATATATAAAACTAAACTCTTGGTGTACTTTTTTACATACTTACATTGCATCCAGAAAGTATTCACAGCCCTTCACATTTTCCACATTTTGTTCTGTTACAGCCTTTTTACAGCCAAAATGGATTAAATTCATTATTTTCCTCAAACTTCTAAAAAAACAATACCCCGTAATGACAACATGAAAGAACGTTGTTTGGAATCTTTGCAAATTTATTAAAAATAAAAAATGAAAAAAATACATAAGTATTCAAAGCCTTTGCTCAATACTTTGTTGAAGCACCTTTGGCACCAATTGCAGCCTCAAGTCTTTTTGAGTATAATGCTACAAGCTTGGCACACCTATTTTTGGGTAGTTTCTCCTTCTTTGCAGGACCTCTCAAGCTCCATCAGGTTGGATGGGGAGCATCGGTGCACAGCTATTTTCAGATCTCTCCGGATATGTTCAATCGGGTTCAAGTCTGGGCTCTGACTGTGCCAACCAAAGACATTCACAGAGTTGTCCCATAGCCACGTATTTGTTATCTTGGCTATGTGCTTAGGGTTGTTGTCCTGTTGGAAGATGAACCTTTGCCCCTGTCTGAGGTCCAGAGCACTCTGGAGCAGGTTTTCATCAAGGATGTCTCTGTACATTGCTGCATTCATCTTTCTCTTAATCCTGACTAGTCTCCCAGTTCCTGCCACTAAAAAATATTCCCACAGCATAACACTGCCACCACCATGCTTCACTGTAGGGAAGGCATTGGCCAGGTGATAAGCGGTGCCTGGTTTCCTGCAGACATAACGCTTGCAATTCAGGCCAAAGAGTTCAAGCTTTGTTTCATCAGATCAGAGAATTTTGTTTCTCATCGTGTGAGAGTACTTCAGGTGCCTTTTGGCAAACTCCAGGTGGGCTGTCATGTGCCTTTTACTGAGGAGTGGCTTCCTTCTGGCCACTCTACCATACAGGTAGGTGGAATGCTGCAGAGATGGTTGTTCTTCTGGAAGGTTCTCCTCTCCCCACAGAGAAATGCTGGAGCTCTGTCAGAGTGGCCACCGGGTTCTTTGTCACCTCCCTGACTAAGGCCCTTCTCCCCCGAGTGCTCAGTTTGGCTGGGCAGCCCACTCTAGGAAGAGTCCTGGTGGTTCCATTTATGGGTGATGGAGGCCACTGGGCTCAATGGGACCTTCAATGCTGCAGAAATGTTTCTGTTCCCTTCCCCAGATCTGTGCCTTGTAAAATCCTGTCTCGGAGGTCTACAGACAATTCCTTGGACTTCATGGCTTGGTTTGTGCTCTCACATGCACTGTTAACTGTGGGACCTTATATAGACAGGTATGTGCCTTCCCAAATCATGTCCAATCAACTGATTTTGTCACAGGTGGAATCCAATCAAGTTGTAGAAACATCTCAAGGGTGATCAGTGGCAACAGGATAGTCCTGAGCTCAATTTTGAGTGTCATGGCAAAGGCTGTGTTTATGTGCATGTGATTTTTTATTTTCTTTATTTCTAATAAATTTGCAAAGATTTAAAACAAACTTATTTCACGTTGTCATTATGGAGTATTGAATTTTAAGGAAAATAATTAATTCAATTCATTTTGGAATATGGGATAAGGCTGTAACATAACAAAATGTGGAAAAAGTGAAGCGCTATGAATAATTTTAAGGATGCACTGTATATTGGCTTAGCTTGGACCAATGTAAGAATACATATTCCATACCTGTGGGACTGCTGTGGAAGCAGAGACTCACTGTAGTAGTGATTGCACACAATGATTGCCATGATCTTCTGGGCCCTGTGCTGAGCATTTGCCCTTTTGCGTAGTTAACACAGGGGGTTACTTGTTTGGCATGACTGGCATACACAGAATGCCTTGCATTTTTTAATGAATTTAAAACATTCTCTGATTGAATAAGGTGGAGAGGCGGGGCAGTGATGCCACAATCTTCACCTTATCCAATTAACGAATGCCTTGTGTTCATTGAAAAGATACAAGGCATTCTGTGAATGGAAGCTGTACTGAGTGAGTATCCCCCTGTTTTCACTGTACAGAAGGGCAGCTGCTCAGGACAGGACCCCTGAAAACAATGGCAATCTCTGTAGAAGTGGAGACTATTACAGCAATTCTTCACTTCCACAGCTCTCCCACATACATTGATTCAAACTGGACAATGCAGTTATGCAATAAAAACATACCTGTTTTAATGCTGTTCCTTTTGTATTTTTGTGATACATGTTTTTATATACATTCATGTACATGTTTAGTTGTATGCTTATAGTGCTCTTCTTTCATATATTTTGATATTTGCTGCCACCCACATTTTTTGGGTCAAGTCACCCTTGGGTTTGACTATGTGATTTAGTCTACACTATTTAAGCTGTTTTGTGTCACTTATTTGTTAGCCATGATTAACCACTTGAATACCAGGCACTTAGAACACTTCCCTCGCAGACCAATTTTCAGCTTTCAGTGCTGTTGCAATTTGAAAGAGAATTGCGCAGTCGTGCAACGTTGTACCCAAACAAAATTTGTATCATTTTGTTCCCACAAATAGAGCTTTCTTTTGGTGGTATTTGATCACCCCAGTGGTTTTTATTTTTTGCGCTACAAATAAAAAAAGACCGAAAATTTTGAAAAAAAAAATGTCTTTGTTTCTGTCACAAAACTTTGTATAAAGTACATTTTCTCCTTCACTGACCGGCACTGATGTGGCTACACTGATGGGCACTGATGAGGCTAGACTGACAGGCACTGAGGAGGCAGTACAGATTGGCACTGATTAGGTGGCACTGACAAGGTTGCACTGATGATGGGGCACATATGCAGCACTGATGGACGGCACTGATAAGCAACAATGACAGGCACTGATACGTGGCACTGATATTCAGCACTGATGGACACTCATAGGTGGCACTGATAGGTGGCACTGGGCATTGTTGGGCACTGCTAGGTGGCACTGATGGGTACTGATAAGTGGCACTTTTAGGTGTCACAGGTGGGCACTTTTAGGTGGCACAGGTGGGCACTGATAGGTGGCACAGGTGGGCACTGATAGGTGGCACTGGTGGGCACTGGTGCATATAGCACTGTTAGGGATGGCACTGGCAGGCA
Organism: Glandirana rugosa; assembly: GCA_018402905.1. Classification (NCBI taxonomy): domain Eukaryota; kingdom Metazoa; phylum Chordata; class Amphibia; order Anura; family Ranidae; genus Glandirana; species Glandirana rugosa. Next base: position 47,071 of record BLSH010106313.1, read on the forward strand.
TCATATATGGGCACAGCGCCATCCCTACAGTGCACTGTATTGCCCTTACCTGGTGGTCTAGTGGGGGCTCCCTGGTGGTCCTAGGCGCCATGTTCCCTCCCTGGTTATCCTGGGCAGCCTCCTCACGGTGTCTGGGGGGCTCCCTGGTGGTCCTGGTCGGCTCCTTGGTGGTCCAGTGTGGTGATCCTGAAGGGGGCTGCAATGATAAACGTTCAGCGCAGCCCCCCTGTCAGGAGAGCAGCCGATCAGCTCTCCACTGCTCAGGTCTGCAGAGGAGAGCCGATAAACAGCTCTTCCTATTTACACTGTGATCAGCCGTGATTGGTCACGGCTGATCACATGGTAAAAGTCTTCCATGGAAGCCTTTTACCTCGGTTAGTAATGCGGTGGGTCAGACTGACCCACGGCACCACCGATCGCCACGATGCGCGCCCCCACGGGCTTGCGATCGCAGATTATCCTGAGAATGTCAATAGATAAGTCAGGTTAATGAACCACCCGCCCGGACGTCATTTGTCAATACGCCGGGCGGGAAGTGGTTAAGGGCTGATGGCCGAAATGTGTTGGTGATGCAATAATAAAACAATGTTTTAGCCGACTTCCATGGCACCAGCCTTTCTCCCTTTTTTCCCTTTTTTCCATGGATTATATGGAGGTTTACAGAGACTTCACAAGCTGAGTGCTGTGTTCTTGAGGCTCACCAGGCATTGCACAGGAGGTAGTAGCTTGTATGCATCTGTTCCATACCTGTTTTTTACTGCATAGAACTCCAGGTACTCTTTTACATTAAAAGGTTTGTATGGGCCAGCTGGATTAAATTAATTCTTACCATTGCAGAAGGGTCTGGCTTATGGGGATGCTTTAATACACTGTAGTAGAATCTGCTATATATGTAGAAGCTGCGCTATTTTCCTACACTGTTATGAGGCACTTCCCTTCTGTGCCTGGAAAGGAAGAGAGTCAATAATAAAGCATCTCTATCATTCATGAACAGTCTTGTATTTTTATCAATGAATACAAGACATTTTCTGATTGGCCGATGTGGAGAGGCAGGCAGATGAAGCCATGATCTAAAATATCCGCCAAAGACTTTTGATTGTAGTAGAATTAAAGTACAACTAAAGGCAACTGTGACGATCCTGGTGGTGGAGTCTGTCTTAGCAGGGAACAACCACTCTTACACACCCGATTCGGGATCCCCTGATAGTGTAGACAGGAAGTCCCAGACTGCGGGATGGCACGTAGCACTTCCATTTCACAAGGTACTGAACCACACCACCCCTTTTTCTACAGTCAAGTATGGACTCAACCTCAAACTCCTCTTCTACATCGATCAAGACAGGGGCAGGGGGAGCGCCAGCTCTATTGGGGAAGGGGTCCAGAATCACCGGCTTCAGCAGAGACACATGGAATACCGGTGTTAGGAAAAATACCCTTTTGCCAGCATTCTGGGCGTTTCCGCGGTGGTGCGCACGCTCCCGTGCGCGTCCGCGCGCTCCCGTGCGCACCCGTGTGCACGCGCGCGACATTGAACTGCTGCTCGTTCTACAGCGTTCCAGACCTGTGGGCCTCAGCTCCCTACCTGTTCCTGTGTTTCACCCGTTTCCAGTTGACCCGGCTTGCCTTGACCTGTTGTCGTGCCCTCGCACGCGTGGTGGCGCCTTTGCGGGTCTTACGACCGTTTTCCCATAAAAAGGATTGTGGCCATAAGGTACACAGAGACGACTTCGGCCACTAAGACCTGGGGAAGGGGTTATCTCGACCGCGAGGGGGACGGGGACAGAACTAGCTACATCTTCTCCTCAAACTCCAACTCAGGTATGAACTGACATCTTTTTCCCCACCACACCAAGTCATGGAACACTTTACCTTCACGATGCACGGTAGGGCGTCAGACCCTGAAGGACAGATGTGATAGTCCCCTAGGGCTTAGCCCACACATTCTCACCAACAAGGGACGATTCTGTCTGAGGTGGTGGTCCT
>BLSH010106313.1:52658-70295 GCA_018402905.1 Glandirana rugosa
CACCATCTTTGTCGTCGTGGACCGGATGACGAAGATGGCACATTTCATCCCTATGAAGGGGACCCCCTCAGCGGCCGAAACGGCCCATACTTTCATCAAAGAAGTCGTCCGACTGCATGGAGTGCCCAACAACATTGTGTCTGATCGGGGGGTCCAGTTTACGTCTAAATTTTGGAGAGCCCTGTGTGCTGGGCTAGAAATCGAACTTGCATTTTCTTCAGCCTACCACCCACAGACGAACGGACAAACAGAAAGGACAAACCAGACCCTGGAACAGTACTTACGGTGTTTCTCGTCCTTCTCTCAGGACGATTGGGTCGCACTACTGCCTATGGCCGAGTTTGCCTACAATAATTCCATCCACTCGGCCACCCAGCAGTCCCCATTTTGGGCCAATTATGGCTACCACCCCACATTCCTGCCCGATTTGAATCCGGAGTGTACCGTCCCTGCAGGACAGGATGTCACCAACTTCCTCCATGCCAATTGCCAACTCCTTCGGGAGACCTTATCCAAGTCCCGGGAAGCCAGCAAGGTGGCCTATGACAAAAAAAGACGGGGAGAGATGGAGCTTCAACCCAGTAGCCACGTGTGGCTGTCAACAAGAAATTTGAAGCTGGCATGCCCTTCAAAGAAGTTGGGTCCGAGATTCCTGGGGCCTTTTCCGGTGAAAAGACAGGTTAACCGGGTGGCATTCGAACTTGATCTCCCACCTTCCCTGAACATTCACCCGGTTTTTCATGTCTCTCTATTAAAACCTGTGGTCCCGGACTCCTTCTCAGGCTGAAAAATAGGACCACCAGGTCCCATCCTAGTCAACGGAGAGGAGGAGTTCGAGGTAGAAGCAATTTTAAAAAGTCGCCGAAGAGCTGGAGAGACCCAATATCTAATAAAATGGAAAGGATTCGGTCCAGAAGAGAACTCATGGGAACCCGAAAGAAACCTCCATGCCCCTGGACTGATTCGAGCCTTCAGAAGAAATCTGCAGTGGGATGACACCCGGTAAGGCATCCGGAGGCTGCCCCTTGGGGGGGGGCAATGTTAGGAAAAATACCCTTTTGCCAGCATTCTGCGCGTTTCCGCGGTGGTGCGCGCGCTCCCGTGCGCGTCCGCGCGCTCCCGCGCGCGTTCGCGCGCACCCGCGTGCGCGCGACTGTGCGCGCGCACGCGCCGGAAACGGCGCCAAGCGGCGCCTATTTAAACCCAGGGACTCCTGCATTGAACTGCTGCTCGTTCTACAGAGTTCCAGACCTGTGGGCCTCAGCTCCCTACCTGTTCCTGTGTTTCACCCGTTTCCAGTTGACCCGGCTTGCCTTGACCTGTTGTCCGCTACCTGCATCGACCCCGGCTATCCACGACCATCCGCTTGTCTACTCCTCTGTACCTCCGCTGCCCGCCCGTTAGCGAACCTTTGCCTGAACTTGACGATCCGCTTGCCTAACCCTTTTGTACCTCTCTGCCTGCACGTTGCCAACTCTGCTTGTACGACCATTCTCCTGCTTGCACGACCCTCTGGAATCTCACTCCAAACATCTGTGACCATCCAGCCCTCGTGCCATCCCGCACTCTCGGGCCTCTGTCTACACTACCAGGGGTCCTTGAATCGGGTGCGCAAGAGCGGTTGTTCCCTGCACAAGACAGACTCCACCGTCAGGTACGTAACAACCGGATCTATCCTTTGAGACTGCGGGCTATCCAACTCATAAGACACCTGGTTAACTTTCCTCTTAACAGAGAATGGACCAATGAACCATAGGTCCAACTTCTTGGATGGGCAACACAACTTCAGATTCTTGGTAGACAGCCAAGTCTTGTCACCAGGTTGGAGGTTAAGGTTCCCTCATTTTTTTTTTGTCAAAAGCAGTTTTCGTTGTTTCCTGCATGTTTCTCTTGTAGCAACTTCCAATTAGATCTGAAAAATTGCGTGGCTTTGTGAACTGCAGGCAATGCCGTCTCCCCAGCAAGACTGGGAAGCACAGTGGGGTGGAACCCATAGTTGGCCCAGAAGGGGGACTGCTTTGTTGTGGAATGCACCGAGTTGTTATAGGCGAATTCCGCCAAAGGTAACAGTGAGCACCAATCATCCTGAGAGTAAGCTGAGAAACAACAGAGGTATTGCTCCAACGTTTGGTTTGGCCTCTCGATCTGGCCATTGGTCTGGGGGTGATACGCTGTTGAGAAGGAAAGGTCAATCTCCAAGGCAGAACAGAGGGCCCTCCAAAAGCGAGAAGTAAACTGGACCCCCCGGTCAGACACAATGTTATCCGGGACACCATGGAGCCGAATAACTTCCTTAAGGAAAATTTCAGAAGTCTCCTTTGCCGTGGGAGTTCCCTTCATTGGGAGGAAATGTGCCATTTTGGTCAACCTGTCTACCACAACAAAAATTGTGGTGTATCCTTGGGCCAGGGGCAGCTCCACAATAAAGTCCATTGATATTTTGAACCACGGCCAATCAGGAATGGGGAGAGGTCTTAACAGCCCCCAGGCTCGGGCTTTGTCTGTCTTATTTCTGGCACAGGTGGAACAGGAGCAGACATAGGCCAAGCAGTCTTCAGAAAGTAATGGCCACCAGAAGGAGCATGATACAAGCTCGGCAGTTTTCCGTGTGCCGAAATGTCCAGCTAATTTATGGTTTTGGTACAATTCTAGTATGACAGGACGTAACTCCATGGGGACAAAAATTTGATTCTGGTGCCACCAGAGACCATCCTTCCAGGTTAGCCCTTGGCCAGATAATCCCGGTGAGCAGGCTGAGGTTCTCCGAATCCGGGACAGCAGATCATCCTTAGTCAGCAAGAAGTTCCTAGGCTGTAGGATGGTGTCAGGGGGAACGGATGTTCCCGGCTCCAAAAACATGCGAGAGAGAGCGTTGGGGTTGGTATTCTTCACTCCAGGATGGTAGGTCAGGTGGAACTGAAATCTCGAGAAGAAGAGTGCCCAGTGGGCCTGACAAGGTCTGAGCCTTTTGGCCGTTTGGAGGTATTCCAGATTACTATGGTCCGTGTATATCAGGACCGGATGCTGGGCTCCCTCCATCAGGTAGTGCCATTCCTCCAAAGCCGCCTTAATGGCCAACAGCTCCCTGTCTCCAACATCGTAATTCTTTTCCGGAGCCAAGAGCTTGCGGGAGAAGAAGGCCACAGGATGGAGGAGAGTCCTGGCTCCCTGCCACTGAGATAGGGCCGATCCCACCGCTGTCTCAGATGCCTCCACTTCCAGGGCATAGGGCAGCGTAGCTTCCAGATGCTTCAGGATGGGTGCCTTGGTGTAGAGTTTCTTTAAGGCCTGGAAGGCGTCTTGGGCCTCCACTGACCAGTGGAACCACTAACCCTGTATTGTGAGCTGTGTAATTGGGACGATGATGGCCAAGAATCCCCTAATGAATCTCCTATAAAAGTTGTCAAAGCCGACAAAACGTTGGACCCCTTTTTTGTCCACAGGTGCCGGCCAGTCCAGAATAGCTGAGACCTTTTGAGGGTCCATGGTAATTCCAGAGACAGACAGGATCAGTCCGAGAAAATATATTCTGGGGTGCTCAAAGGCACATTTCTTGGCCTTAGCATAAAGCCTATGCTGTGGCAGGCGGCTGTGGACACACCGGACATGCTGAGGATGCTCTTCCAGGGTGGAGGAAAAAAATTAAAATGTCATCCAGATAAATAATAACAAAAAGATCCAGATAGTCCCGGAACGCATCGTTGACCAGATGCTGAAAGGTGGATGGGGCGTTGCAGAGTCCGAAGGGAATGACAAGGTACTCTTAGTGGCCAAAATGAGTCCAAAAAGCAGTCTTCCACTCATCGCCCTCTCGGATACGTATCAAGTTGTAGGCCCCCCGGAGATCCAACTTGGTAAATACGGTGGCCGACCCAAGCCTTTGAAACAGTTCTGGAACAAGTGGGAGAGGATAACAGTTCTTGAAGGTGATGCGGTTTAGCTCCCGATAATCTATGCACGGGCGGAGGGTATGATTCTTCTTTTCCACAAAGAAGATGCCTGCCCCGGCAGGGGACGTGGAAGGTCGGATGAACCCTTTGGCCAGGTTTTCATCCAAGTAGGCCTTGAGGGCTGATAGCTCAAGTTCAAACAGAGGATATATGCGGCCGAAAGGGACCTCGGTTCCAGGGAGCAACTCGATAGGGCAGTCATAGGGCCTGTGGGGTGGTAGCTGGTCTGCCCCTTTCTTACTAAACACGTCAAGGTACTCATGGTAGGCTGACGGCACCTTATGATGGGTTTCCGAGTCGGTTTCAGAGTCAAGGCTCAGGAGTGAAGGGCCAACACTCCCGGACAGCAGCAGACAGTGTTGTCCACAGTAAGGGGACAGGAATTGGATGACCATTTTATGTTGGGGCTGTGTGCCCGGAGCCAGGGGAGCCCCAAAATGACGGGGAACAGGGGTGAGGCTTTGACATCAAGGATGAGCAACTCCTGGTGTCCATGAGGTGTGAATGCCGGGATGGGTTGAGTTTCCATGGTGATCTGGCCGGATTTAATGGCCGACCCATTGGCCAGGTGGACCGTCATCTTATGTGCCTTGGGGCGCAGGGGCATCTCGTGTAGTGTTGTGAATGTCTAGCCCACTGACCCTTGAACGCTCCCTCCGGGCAACTGCAAGGAAACAGAGAGAGTCAGATGAGACATATTATTACAGGCTAGGATTGAGTCCAGGTTTGCCAGATGGGGCCACTTACCAGCTTTAGCAGGACAGGTCCTCACCATGTGCCCGGCCTCTACACAATAAAGGCACAGGTTCAGCGCCCGGCACCGCTGTCTCTCTTTTGGGGTGAGAGATGGGCACAGCAGGCCAATCTGCATTGGCTCAGGCAGGTCTGTGGGTGCAGATGAAGCTGGTGCCGGGACATTGCGACCGGGCACCCAGGGCATCATCCAGGTTAGGCGTGAGACAGAAGGAGGTCCCATAGCTCGCTCAGCCCAGCGCTCCCTGAGCCGCCAGTCTATTTGGATGGCCAAATGAATTAAAGCATCCAAGTTCATGCTTCAGCGGCTCAGCCAAACCCATCCTGAATTGGTAGCAGAGTGCGGTGTCGTTCCACGCTGTGTCTGCTCTCCAACGCCGAAACTCTGCTACATAGTCCTCAGCGGAGCGTCGACCCTGCTGTAGGGTGTGCAAGGTGGGCTCGGCCGTAGCCCCTAGGTGGGGGTCCTGGTACAACTGGGCCATGGCATCAAAGAAGGTGTCCAGGGTGCTGACTTCAGGTGCTCTCTGCTCCCAGAGGCGATGAGCCCAAACCTGGGGGTCACCCTTCAGCAGGGAAATGACCAGGCCCACCTTAGTGTTTTCGAGAGAAAAGATGAGTGGCTGCAGACCCATGTACCCAAGGTCCGAAACTTGCTGCGGTCCCCTGCGAACTTGTCTGGCAAAGGGACATTGGGCTCAGAAGGCAGCGCCACAATGGTGCGGGCCGCAGAGGTAGCAGAGAGCTCACACATTTCCCGCATTTCTCCCTCCAGCCGGGTTTAGCCTTCCTGCAGGTTTTTTTATGGCTTGTGCGAGCCCGGCCAAATGAATACACAGTTTGTCCATGGGAGAGGGTGTTCCCTGTGCAGACTCAGACATGGCTGTCTGTTACTGTCATGATCCTGTTGGTGGAGACTGTCTTAGCAGGGAACAACCACTCTTACACACCCGATTCGGGGACCCCTGATAGTGTAGACAGGAAGTCCCAGAGTGCGGGATGGCACGAGGGCTGGATGGTCACTGGTGGTGATGTGAGGCTCCAGGTGGTCGTGCAGACTGAAGGATGGTCCTGCAGGCTGGGTCGGCAACTGGCGGATCAGAGAGGCACAAAGGGGCAGGCAAAAGAGTAGTCCAAGCAGAGTTCGTTCACAGACTGGTGGCAAAGTATAGAGGGTTCATGCAAACGGATGGTCTTGGATAGCCAGGGTTGGTACAAGCAGACAGGTAGCAGGTCAGGGCAAGCCGGGTCAGATCACAGGAACAGGAACAACACAAGAAGCAGGTCTCAGGGAGGAGAGCTGGAGCTCACAGGTACTCAGACGCACCTGCTGACAGGTGCAGAAAGCTTAAATAGGGCCGTTTCCGGTGCGGGCACGCACTGGAGCGCACGTGTACGTGCGGGAGCACGCGCGGCCGCATGTGAATGGCAAAAATGGCAAAAAGGGTCTGACTTCACCAGGCCAGTCCTTTCCTAACAGCAACATAAATATTTTAGTAAATCTGCATAAATACCTGCAAGTTACACATGGTAATAAACATTACTGAAATTATTATTTTCCTACAATGTAGCTGCAATTGTGGTCTGTAATCCCCCATTAATTTCTTCTTTACTATACACTACAAGTGATGATGGGAGGAGTTCAGCAGAGCAGAGCAGAGCTCAGATGTAATTTCCTTTCAATGAAGTCTCTTCTCTATCCCACAGTCCTCCAGCCTTTTATGATGCACAGTCTATTTTACATAACACACACCTATCTGCCAATCAATAGCTAGGTGTGTGCTATGTAAAACAGTACAAGTCAGTACAGGTTACTTTGCACACAGATCTGTCTATTAATCTTTGTGTTTCTCCCTGCCTGCTCTCCTGTGGTAATTTGTAAACTGGCAGAACAAAATCCAACTTAGGAGCTGGCTGTATAGATAGATCAGTGGGCAGGACGTATGTGTGAGGGGACGGGGCTTCACATGCAAATCGTGGGTGGAGCCTAATCAGGACTTATGTGTAAAATGAATGGCTGAGATTTCCATGGATATAGGAGACCCTCCCCCCAGTGATGTCAGGACGTTTCTACAGAGAGAAATAGATGCAAATGGGGACAACAGTTGTTCTGTTTAACACAAGCAATTTGAAAACCAGGAAGTAAAGTTGCCACCTCATTAAAAGAAGTGCACGAGAGAAGGGGACAAGGTTGAGATCTCACCATCCTTACTGCTTTTTGCAAAACAATCAGTGACATGTTTAACAGACTGTATAGGTGCATAACATATTGATTTCTTCATTTTGACCATAGTTCTACTTTAAGACATGCCACTTGTCTGAAGCAATCCACCAAAAAAGAAGGTGGAATACAAGTTTAATGTATTGACAAATGTGCCTGAACACTTTTCTCATAGCTCCCAACTGTCCCTGATTTCGAAGGACTGTCCCTGAATTAGAACAAAGTCCCTCTGCCCCTCGTCCCTCCTCATTTGTCCCTCATTTTGGTCTAATCTATATAGTTGTATATAAAATGCACTTTTTATCTTTCAAAAAGTGTTTCCCAGTGCTAAACCTTTCATCCAATTCCTAAATTGCTGCATTTGTAAGATTCAAAAGCCAATATATAAAGGAATAGTAGTGGTAAAAAAAATACTTGAGGGTTTAACTAATCATTTTTCTTGTATAGTTCTCCTTTGAGGGGGTATCTACCCATGCCAGCAAAGGCCCTTCTCCCATCTGGAGCCCTCACACATCAGCTGTGAACTGGAAGTGGATGGCATAAACCGGGAGTGCACAACCAGCATGTCCCCATCTAAATTCATGTGGATATCCTGGTCTTAGGAGACCTCCGTATGCCATACTTGGAGAAAGACCACATCTATATTCATCCTTTGCTCCCTTGATGCACCAGTGGTGCCCTATCTGGTATCCCCACCTGCTCATCCGGTGATCACACACACTACAGAACTGTAAGTTACATTATCTACTGTGTTGACTGCGGATACTGCAGCATTAGAGGAGCCTGCTTCCCTGGCTGCCACATTTGATCATAGATCAATGTCAGATCCTGGGCTGAGTACATAGACTGATCTTGCAAAGGAACAATTGTAATCCCAACAGTAAAATTACTGCTCCTATCAGCGCTCAGGATGGAACAACTAAACACAAAATTGCAATTATACTCATAAAAATAGCAGCCACCTAAATAAAAATGTTCATATTGTGAAGCACCTTATTGACAAAAAGTCCATATAACTTTAAGAATACTATAAAGTGCAAGCAGCGCTAAAGTAGGACTCCCAATGTAGAGTCCGGAATGTCCATTCAAATATTATCCTTTAGGGACCGGATCCTGTTCCAAAATTATCCACCACCACACCGCGTGAGCAAAAACGGGAGGGTAAACCCCCCCTATATGGAAACACTCACCAGAGGTCATCCAACTTCAGTATTCGATCGTATCACATCCAATCTAAAGGTGTATGGGAGCCTGTGGATGTTATGTTGCTGGGGTCGACCTTGTAAAAGTAGCAATGACTTGTGTCTGTGTGCTGCACAAAATCTGTGCAAAGAGCAGATCTGTGGGAGGGGCCCAGCTGGCTCCACTCACTACAGGCTGCCTGCAGAAAACTACAGGAGGGATACGATCGAATACTGAAGTTGGATGACCATTATTGAGATCATAAGGCTTACAATTAACTTGCCTCTGGTGAGTGTTTCCACTCCGGTCCCTAAAGGATAATATTTGAATGGACATTCCGGACTCTACATTGGGAGTCCTACTTTAGCGCTGCTTGCACTTTATAGTATTCTTAAAGCTATATGGACTTTTTGTCAATAAGGTGCTTCACAATATGAGTACATAGACTACCGGTACTCAGATCCTCGTTTCCACCCAGACCTGTTGAACTGTGGTCTGGCCACCATTCAGCTCTGACCTGTCAGTTTCACTATAAGGGATTCAGGCAGACAGGGAGACTCTGTGAGGAGGCCCCAGCATACCTCTGTGGTGCCCCTCCCCACTTCCCATGCCCACTAGTGATGTCTATATAGGCTGGTTCACTATCTCTGCAAATCATTTATTTCAACTTGCAGGGTTGTATGTGCAGTATTTTATAACAATATCTTTCTGTTTTGCCTATGTGTATTGCTGAGAGTGCCTAATATTTAGCAGGACCTGTGGGTGGGGCAGATGTACTAGGGGTGTCACCATACTTGCTGTCAGCACTGACCACCCAGATATCCTATCACCACTCCCCTGCATCTCATTGCTACATGCCTGCAGCCGGCAGGATTTAATGTATTGAATCATGCTTTGAATGACACTTTGATATTCTTAAGTGTACTGATGTGGTCACTCACCCCCCCTATAGGACAATTAAATGGTCTGGAAGTAACAGGTGGATCACTATACTTGACCAGAGTGCTGACCACCCAGTTTCCCCAGAACCACTTCAAACTTACATGCATCCATTTTCATACCTCTAGGTACATGATATTTACCTGTTATGAGGACATATAGGATGCCTGAAAGTTCCTAGTTAGTGGTGAGACACCACGCAGATCACATCTGATAACTGAATTCCCCAGGTCTCCCTCGGTCCCACTCACACATAGTCACAATACCATAGGCGGTGACACTCCTGGTCATTATCATTACTGACCGGCCTGAGAGGACATGTAGGGACCCTACACCGGCCTTATATCACATGCACCTACCTGTATTGCATGCATTGTAAGAAGTCACCAATTAATGAGATATTGACACATCTGAATGGTCTGAATGTGAGAGTCTGGCAGAGCTCATGAGTGGTCCACTTTTATCTATGACAACATTGTCAATTTTATGTATGAGTTGTACCTACCCCTTTTGATGTTATTTCCCTCCATTTTTGTGACCATGAATTACTTAATTTAAATTTTCTAATAACGTTTTTTTTTTTCAGAAACTACTGCAGAAGGCTCCCTCTCCATTTTTCTGGAGGTAAAGGACTACTTACCTCTTGTTGTTTTTGACGTGCATCCCTGCGTCCAAACCGGAACCCCACCCCATACATGGTGAGTCAGTAGTTCTTTTATCTGACCCATTAGTACACTGCCCTTACTTCTCTGTTTTTATTTTTGATACAATTTGCCAGGACTTGTAGGAACACCAGGGATTTCACACAAAGTAAGCAATACAAAGAGAACAGGATACTTTTTCATACATGTGTATGGTACAGTAGGCACATATCAGGAATATGAAATTGTGGGGTTACAAACACTTTATCAATGTCAGGTAAGGAGTGAGTCCAATGTATATCTATCCGGGGGCAGTTCCTGGTATTGTATTCACTATGCCATGGGTGCTCAACCTGTGGCTCTACAGCTGTTGCTAAAACACAAGTCACATGAGGCATTGCAAGGCTGACAGCTACAAGCTTAACCCCAAAAGGCAGAAGCATTATGGGACTTGAAGCTCCGCAACAGCTGGAGGGTCACAAGTTGAACACCCATGCGCTATGCATTGAGACAAGGCTGTATGTACTGAATACCAGGGCTCAGAGGAGGCCAACTAACAAGCTAGGCTGCCTGTAAAGCTTTTCCTAACAAAAGAGGGGTTTTGCTCTCAATCCCATTGCTTTTTGGAAGTGCATTCCTTTTGACTTAGATCTCCCTTAACCTTGATCACGATTACGTTAAAGTGTTACTAAACTCACAACATTAAAATCAGTCTGTATATGCAGTAAAGCAACCTACGGGGTTAATCCTCTGCATTTTGTAAAAATGCTGTTTGATCCTGTATGTACAGATCTTCCCCTTCTTGCATTGCCCCCAAAACATGTCTGGATAAGACAGAGTTACTGTAGTCAAACTGCACATGCTTAGTTTGGTGTGTATTGCTAGAGGTTTTTTTTTCTTGGGAGAGAGTATGTGATCAGCACAGGGCCAATCAGCATTGTCCAGAAAGAGGGTCAGGGGTCCTGCATCCTGATAGGACAATTGTGGGAGCATGAACACTCCTCCTACAAGCCTTAACCAGGCACTGACAGAAATCACAAGACAACTGATGAGAAAAGGTATTCAGCACTGTCCAGACAGAGGGCCATGGGTCATATAACCTCATAGGACAGTCAAAGGAGAATGAACACTACTGCTACAAGCTTTAACCAGTGTTAGGCTGGGCACTGATAGAAGTTACAAGACTGCTATATACTGCTGATGAAAAAAGGTATTTAGCAGTTTTATTAACTAAAATAATTGCATTTCCATGTTCTATGTGCTGTGGGAGAGCAGATATAGTGAATGCAGGGTCCTGGGTTTAGTACCACTTTAAGTTCAATATAACCTCATAAAAAAAGTTACTTAGAAAATTGTATTAGTATTAAAAAGGCTTCACAATTTGCATTACTGTGCTCTTTGGAATTTATACGTTTTTGTATGATTTCGATATCTTACTCATTCCTCAAATTGTCTGGTATTTTATCTCTTCGGCAAGGTCTATGCCATTTACTGTGCTTGAGCATGTTTTCGTGCCCTTTTTACACTTTATTAGCTTTAACCACTTCAGCCCCGGAAGGATTTACCCCTTAATGACCAGATCGCTTTTTACAATTTGGCACTGAGCTGCTTTAACTGTTAAATGCGCGGTCATGCAATGCTGTACCCAAAGGAAATTTGCACCATTTTTTTCCCACAAAGAGCTTTCTTTTGGTGGTATTTCATCACCTCTGGGATTTTTATTTTTTGTGATATACACAAAAAAATACTGAATTTTTTTTAAAAATGCTATTTTCTACTTTTTGTTATAGAAAAAATCCAATAAACTCAATTTTAGTCAAACATTTAGGCCAAAATGTATTCAGCCACATGTCTTGGGTAGAAAAAAAATTAAATAAGTGTATATTTATTGGTTTGCATAAAAGTTATAGCGTCTACAATCTATGGTACATTTAATGGAATTTACGCAGCTTTTAGTTTATGACTGCCTATCTCATTTCTTGAGGTGCTAAAATGGCAGGACAAAGCCACTCCAAATTACCCCTTTTTTGGAAAGTAGACATGCCAAGGAATTTGCTAAGAGGCATGTTGCTGAATACATTTTGGCCTAAATGTTTGACTAAAATTGAGTTTATTGGATTTTTTTTATAACAAAAAGTAGAAAATATCATTTTTTTAAAAAAAAATCTGTATTTTTTTTGTTTATATCACAAAAAATAAAAATCCCAGAGGTGATGAAATACCACCAAAAGAAAGCTCTTTGTGGGAAAAGAATATGTGGGTTGAATATTTTCTTTTTTTGTCACAAGTGATTGAAAAATGACAAAAAAAAAATTACATAAAGTTGTCACTGAATTGATATATTGTTTACACACGCCATGGATATATGTGGAATGACACCCCAAAATGCATTCTACTGCTTCTCCTGTGTACAGGGATACCACATGTGTGAGACCTTTTGGATGAAATCACCTTTTTACGCCCTTAGAAACCTGAATGCGGTGATTGGTTTTTCGGTGTCCTGTATATATCTAGGCTCCCAAAAAGTCTCACACATGTGGTATCCCCATACTCAGGAGAAGCAGCAGAATGTATTTTAGGGTGTAATTTCACATATGCCCATGCCATGTGTGAGCAATATATCTTTTAGTGGCAACTTTGTGTAAAAAAAAAAGTTTAATTTTCCCAAAACTTGTGACAAAATATAAAATATTCCATGGACTCAGCATGCCTCTCAGCAAATAGCTTGGGTGTGTTCTTTCCAAAAAGAGGTAATTTGGAGGGTTTTGAACTGTCCTGGCATTTTATGCCCAACATTGGAAGTTTATGCCACACATCACCCACTCTTCTAACCACTTGAACCACAAAGTCGTTTCTGACAATTTTTGTTTACATGAAAAAATATTTTTTTTAACTAGAAAATTACTCTGAACCTAAAACATTATATATTTTTTAAAGCAAATGCCCTACAGATTCAAAAGGTGGGTGTTGCAATTTTTTTTCACAAAGTATTTGTGAATCGATTTTTCAAACGCAATTCTTTTGGGAGAAAAACACTTTTTTGAATTCTAATGCACAAAAACACACTGTATTACCCATGTTTGGTGAAATATAAAAGATGATCTTATGCCAAGTACATAGATACCAAACATGACATGCTTTAAAATTACGCACACCCGTGCAGCGGCAACAAACTATATACATTTTTAAAAGCGTTTAAAAGCCTTTACAGGTTACCATTTTAGATTTATTGAGGAGGTCTACTGCTAGAATTACTGCTCTCGATCTGGTGGTTGCGGTGATACCTCACATGCATGGTGCAATTGCTGTTTACATACGGCATGAGGCCGATGCTTGCATTCACCTTTGTGTGCGTGCACCGGGGGACAGGGGTGCTGTAATTATTTTTTTATTATTCATTTTGCTTTTTATTTTATTTTTACATGGTCCCTTTCATTTTTTTTTATCATTTTTATTGTTATCACAGGAAATGTAAATATCCACTATAATAGAATTATGTAGTGACAAGTACTCTTTTTTTGAAAAATGTGGGGTCTATTAGACTCTAGATCTCTCCTCAGGCCTTAAAGAACTTGATCACACCAAGATCAGTGTGATAACATCCTTTCCCAATTTCCCAATGGCGTTGTTTATATCAGGTGAAACCAAAGTCATGAAATGCTCGTAGATTCTGGTTTCTTAGGCCATAGAGATGATTGGAGCCATTCTAGTCTCCGATCAGCTCTATGGCCAGCTGGCAGAACCACTGGCTGCATTCTCGGGTTCCCCAGTGGGACAGGAGAGTCTTAAAAAAAAGCCAACCACGGGCTGAAAAAAACAATACCAAGATGATAACTAAACTTGTAGGCATCATTCTGGTATAACCACTCAACGTTCAACAACATACCAGTATGTCGCTGGTCCTTGGGCATATATTGTATTGTTTTTTTTTTCATGCAGCCTGTGGGTTAAATGAAAAAAGAGAACCTAACAGATTCTTACATTCACATTAATAGATCGGTGGTATGCCCACCATTAGAATACCACCCTGCATCCACCCACTTCTAATGATGGGCATACATGCACCATTCTTTTTTTTTTCATTGAGCCCATGAGCTGAACGAACAAAAAAGAACCTAACAGATTCTTCCATTTATATTGGTTGATGTTGATGAAGAAATATCTGCCAAGAAAAGTAAATAAAAATATATGCCAAAGCATAGGGGCAATCTGCCCCTAATGTTCACCCCTGTCCCTATGCTTCGGCATATATGCCATTTTTTTAACTGTGGTGGCGAAATCACATCCTACAGCGCTGGAGTCACTGATTTACATATCATGAGAGCAAACCCTGTTGCTGTCAAAATAAATAAATCAGTGCTGCAGCTGAATGGCATACCTGCAAAGCAAACAATGGTAACAATAAATCACAGTATCAAAAAAAACATTAACCCAATAAAACAACTTTTTTTATTGCTATCGGTGCCATAAAAAAAGAGTAAAAAAATATGCTGAAGCATAGGGGCAATCCACCCCTAAAGCTAGGGGCAATCCGCCCCTAATGTCCACTCCTGCCCACATGCTTCAGCATATATGCTCTTTTTATAACTGTGGTGGGGAAATCACCTCCTGCAGTGCTGGAGTCATGGATTTACGTATCGTGAAAGCAAACCCTGTTGCTGTCAAAATAAATAAACCCATGCTGCAGTGGAATGGCGTACCTGCAAAGCAAATAGTGGTTGACAATAAAACACAGTAACAGTACAGTATAACAGTAGAATGACATACCTGCAAAGCAAACACAATAAAACACAGTAACAATAAAACATTACAGTTAAGCATAAAATACAGTAAGACAGAACAGAACAATAGAGAGAGAAGAACAATAAAATGCCAACTACTTTTGGCTTTTTAAAAAAAAATTAAAATTTTTGTTCACTTTTATTGTAACTATAAACGTTCCAGCTTAGGGTCTCTCAAAATGTGATGGCCATCTAACATCTTTTGAGACCCTGTGTGAAAGTGTGCCCTAGGACTGTGCCGTGCTGTACCCTATTCTAATACTACACTAGTGTGTGGTAGCGATGGAAACATTCACTGATGCAGAGACCAGGGTAGTCAGGACAGGAGGGATAATAATAGCGAGCGTCATGCCTATATCCGCATTTTCCACAGACAAGACATCTTCTTTGGGGTGTTCTTTGGGTAGGGGTACCAGGGAGGACATCTGTAAAATGCCTCTCATGCAGCCAGCTCACTGCATTTGCATTGGGAAGTTGGGCCACAGCACCTTCTGGAGACAGAAGGGCTATGATGATCTCTTCCTGGAATTTTAGTTCATTCTGGCGCTTTGTATAGCACATAACTAGAGTTGAGAGAACCCAAACTGTAAAGTTCGGGTTCGTACCGGACTTTAGGGTGTCCATGTCCCAAACCCGAACATTTGAGATTTGCAGTTCGGGTATTTTTTTTGCGCAACAAGTGTTTCACTTGTTTTCCCTTAGAAGCCATCACAGCCATGCCTACTAATGGCATGGCTGTGATTGGCCAGCGCATCATGTGACCCAGCCTCTATATAAGCTGGAGTCACATAGTGCTGCATGTAATCATCATCTCATACTAGTGTAGGGAGAGGATGCTGCTGCTGCTGCTGTGAGGGACAGATTAGCTTTAGAAAATCATCTCATACTAGTGTAGGGAGAGGATGCTGCTGCTGCTGTGAGGGACAGATTAGCTTTAGAAAATCTATTTAAAACAGCGATTTATTGGTGGGTGGGTGCTAGAGATTTTTGTTTGCTAGAGTACATTTTGTTTGCTAAGCAAAGTGCCTAATATAAAACCTAAGCAATTTTTCTGTTTGTTAGGTGGGCGTTTGCAGCCATTTTTGCAAGTGCAGTGCACTTGCAACTGCTCGTGTGCCAGGGACACTACTTTAATCGTGTTCTGTTAGTTCAGTTGGCAACATTTTGGCATATTTAAATACTGCTTTTACATTGCAGTTAGACACATGAAAAAATAAATTTTTTTGCGCAATATATTGCATTTGCGGCCAGCGTGGCATTTCTTGCACAAAATTAAAAAGTGCGTCTACATTGCTGGTTTAAAAAAAAAATATTCTAAATACTACATTTGCGGATAATGGTGCATTTCTTGCACAAAAATAAAAAGTGCGTCTACATTGTTAGTTTAAAAAAAAAGAATAATCATTTTTTTTTATTATTATTAATAAATAGTGCTACATAGTACATTTGCACCTTGCTGTGCATTTCTTGCACAAAATTAAAAAGTGCATCAACATTGCTGGGTTAAAAAAAAATTGTAAAGTAGTGCTACATAGTACATCTGCACCTTGCTGTGCATTTCTTGCACAAAATTAAACCACCTACACCGCCACGGTCACCGCCTCCTCAACCTCCTACTCCACGTCCACCTCCTCCTCCATTTTTTATTTTTTTATGTGATTTTAAGTTATTTCCCTATCCACATTTGTTTGCAGGGCACTTGTCCTACTGTTACCCCATGTTGATTCCTTTTGCAGCCCTGTAGCCCTTTCCAGGACTTTTTTAGAGCCATTTTAGTGCCCAAAAGTTCGGGTCACCATTGACTTCAATGGGGTTCGGGGTCAAGTTCGGGTCAAGTTCGGGGCCAAATTCAAATTTTTTCTTGAAGTTCGGCTAAACCCGCCGAACCCGAACATCCATGTGTCCGCTCAACTCTACACATAAGCATTCAGCAGAGAAAATTGAAATAAGTATACAGACACTTTTTTTGTACCAGCATCTGGCCTTATGGGCCATTAAGTACGGCGCCATCATCTGGTCATTGAAGTCCACCCCTCCCATGTTAAGGTTATATTCATGGACACAGAGGGGCTGGACCAGTGTCTGTTGTAATTTGGACTGTCGTATCTACGTGAATGGAGGACCAGGGCCGATCCTGGGCGGGTGCCTGGGGTGCACTGCACCCAGGCGCCGCGGGTTGCAGGGCGCCAAACTGTAAGAGTTCTCTCCTCTCCATGTTCGCAGTGCTGATCCCTGCCAAGCAGCTTCCCGGAGGGCGGTGGCTGTGAGATGAGAAGAGCCGCTCTATTCAGCTAATGAAATTCAGAGGAAGAGCGGCGATGCTACAAGCAACACACAGGCTGAAGCCACTCCTCCTCTGAATTTCATTAGCTGAATAGAGCGGCTCTTCTCATCTCACAGCCACCACCCTCCGGGAAGCTGCCTGCTGTTCAGCATCCCTCCCCTCTCCTATGTCAGCTCCCTCCTCCCTTCTCCCTTCACTCTCTCCACAGTACAGAGGTTAGGGGAGGGAAACAGAGCACAGTGTTCCTCCCTCCCCCTCCCTTCTGTACTGCAAAGAATTATGGGAGATGTAGTCCACAGGAGGGGCGGGATTGGCTTAAAAATGAATGGACAGTGTAATGGCCACAATGAGGAGGTGAGTTTCTGATCTCACAATCCCACATTTTTCACACATGGGTACTAATTAGGTGGCACTAATAGACTGCACTGATGAGCTGGCACTGATGAGGTGGCACTGATAGACTGCACTGATGAGGTGGCACTGATGTGCTGGCAATGATGAGATGGCACTGATAGACTGCACTGATGTGCTGGCAATGATGAGAGTAGTCACGTCAGATAGTCACGGTAGAGTAGTAACGGTCGTGTAGTCACGTCAGATAGTCACGGTAGAGTAGTAACGGTCGTGTAGTCACGGTGGAGTAGTCACGTCAGATAGTCACGGTGGAGTAGTCACGGTCGAGTAGTCACGTCAGATAATCACGGTGGATTAATCATGGGTACACACTTTTTACACCCTAACACTCTAGTCTTTGAGTGGAGGAGTAACACCGGTAATGTGACAGGTAAGTAAAAATTCGGTTAGGGCGGGGAGGACACCTGATGTAGAGGGTATTAAGAAACGTCATGTCTTCCCTCCCCCTCCCTCCTTGTGACACGAGACAAAG
>BLSH010106313.1:71963-82437 GCA_018402905.1 Glandirana rugosa
ACTATGTCCTCTACCAGTCTCTGACGTCTTTACTATGTCCTCTACCAGTCTCTGACGTCCGTACTATGTCCTCTACCAGTCTCTGACGTCTGTACCATGTCCTCTACCAGTCTCTGACGACTGTACTATGTCCTCTACCAGTCTCTGACGACTGTACTATGTCCTCTACCAGTCTCTGACGTCTTTCTGTATCATGCCTGCAGTCTCTGACCATCTCCTGTATCATTTCTGCAGTCTCTGACCATCTCCTGTATCATGTCTGCAGTCTCTGACCATTGTTTATTGTTAAGAGATTGTGGGAGGATATTGAGGTAACAGACTCCTTAGGGCAGCATCTCTGTGTTTACGTCACTGCCATGGAAACATTTGTAAAGGGGAGGGGTTAACAAGATAACCACGCCCATGTGGGGGCGCCAGAAATATTTCTGCACCCAGGCGTCTGTGACCCTAGGATCGGCCCTGTGGAGGACAGAACAAAAACATTCTATGCGTCCCTCCACTTCACTGCAAGCAATTTATTACACTTCAAGCAGGTTCTCTCCCCCGTCTAAGTCGGGAATGTACAAGCCATTGGGGGAACACAAATTACAATGAAATTCTAAAAACAGTTCCACACATATGTAAACAACCTCAACATACACACATATAGACAATTTTACCCCCATATAAAAAAGACTTAAAAAGAAACCCATGCTACAGCAGCAAGCCAAGTCACCTATAGTTAAATACTATTTTTCAAAAATTACCATTTAGGGCTTTGGTAGCTTTTGGAAAGAAACTTTCCTTAAATCTATTGTCCTCACCTTTATATTTCTGTACCTCCTGCCAGATGGTTTCCAGGGTGGGACGGATCACTCACTATTTTGCCTGCCCTATTAACAAAACAGGACTTGTAAATTTCGTTCAGAGAAGCTAGTCTGCATCCCACGACCTTCTGTGCAGCATTTATTATTTTCTGAAGGGAAGTTTTTTCTGCTAGTGTGCAGTTGGAATACCAAGCTAAAATGCAGTATGTCAGCACGCTCTCAATGGAGGAGTGATAGAAGGAAGCCATGATGTTTTTCCCTAGGCCATTTTTCCTAAGAATTCTTAGGAAATATAAACGTTGCTGACACTCCTTGGTGACAGCTATCACGTTCAATGACCAGGATAAATTATCTAAAATTTTAATACCTAAAAACTTAAAAACAGGCACCTGCTCTACCAATTCTCCTGTAATGTAGAGTGGAACCATGTCAGTTTTACTCTTCCTAAAATCAATTATTAATTTATTAGTCTTCCCAGTGTTTAGGAACAAATTGTTTACCTCACAACACTCTACTAAATTAGCCACCTCCTCTCTATAATGCTTCTGATCGCCTCTTGTGATGCAGCCTACTATGGTGGTGTCATCTGCAAATTTGATGATACTATTTGTAGAAAGGCAAGGAGTACAATCACAAGTGTATAGAGAGTAAAGAAGGGGGCTCAATACACAACTTTGTGGTACACCTATGCTAACCACATGCTGGGAGGAAACATGCTTACCAAGTTTGACCAACTGTGGTCTACCAGGAAGTCCTTTATCCAAGAACAAAGGGATGGGGGCAAATTCAGTTTCAACATCTTCTCCACTAATAAATCTGGGACAACGGTGTTGAAAGCTGAACTATAGTCAATAAACAACATTCTTACGTAGTTGCCAGTGTTCCAAATGACTTAAAGCCACATGTAGTACAAGAGAAATAGCATCCTCAGTGCTTCAGTTAGCTCTATACGCAAATTGGTGAGGGTCAAAACTACCTGGTAAGGCTGTTTTGATACGTCATAAAACCACATCTTTAAACACTTCATTATTATCAGGGTAAGTGCAGTCGGCCTATGGTCCTTCAAACTATCTATTTTTGATTTTTGGGTATTGGAGTAATGGTAGTAGATTTTAAACAGGTTGGAACCACAGTCAATGATAATGACCAATTAAATATATTAGTAAAAACCTCTGCAAGTTGCTTGGCACAAGCCTTAACAAACCTCCTTGGGACCCCATCTGGACCCACTGATTCCCTAACATTAACAGACTTGAATGCCTGATGCACCTCAAGTTCATGTACCACAGGTACAGCATCTCCCATACTCCGGCTTGAAAGCTTTATTTGCTGGGGTGCTGCTTCCTCAAAATGGGATAAAAAGCTGTTTAATTCCTTAGCCAGCTGGATATTAAGATTTGCACCCTCTTGAGTGTTCTCTCTGTGATTTAGGATGTGCTGTATCCCCTTCCAACCTTCCTGTAGATCCTTCCCTCTAAAGTATTCTTCAATTTTGTTTTATTTTTTTTAATTTTATTTTCTCTTTTGTTACCTTTTACTAGTGACACTGTGACAGGGGGTGAAATGGTTAACTGGGGGGATCAGAGGGTTAAACCTTTATTAGGGGGTCAATGGGGGTACCCTAGAACTACCTGGGCCTACCACTAACTACCCTTAGGGCCAGTTCACACCACATGAAGTCCAGTGCATTTTTTTTCTGCATCAAAAATGCATGGAAAGTAGGTTATATGGTTTTCAATGGCATAGTTCACACCAGGGCAGTCAGTTCCAGTGCATTCCAGCTCCAGAAAAAAAAGTAGAACATGCTGCATTTTTTCTGCACTGAACTGTACTGGAACATGGTAAAATACAACACAAACCCACCGGAACGCACCAAAACGCACTGAAACACACCTAAATGCACCAAAAATGCACTGGAACTCACATGTCCTTATTTTCGGTTAAGAAAAAAAGGGGGAAAAACTGCACTGGACTGCATCAAAAATGCATCAAAAACACACTGGAAAGCACCAAAAATGAGCCAAAAACATGCATGCAGAAAAGCATCAGGAACTCATCCGGACTGTGTTTCTATGGTATGAACTGGTGCTTACGCTGTTTAGTGTCACATGCCACACCACTACAGTGATCAGAGAAAGATCTGAACACTGCACTTTTTGACACAGTGACAGGGAGTGAAAGGGTTAACTGGGGGAGCAATCAGGGGGCGATCAAAGGGTAAAATGTGTATCTATGTGTACTGGTGTCAGTGTAGAGCTTGGTGTACTCACAGAGATGTCTTCTCTGTCTTTCATTCACCAGAACCTATCAGCAGGTCCAGGCCAGAAATCATTGGCCTGGGCCTGTAGATCAATCGGTTCTGTAGCGAATCCGCACGCACCCTCTACCCACGTGCGCGACCAACGTACCGGTACGGCAATTCACTCAGCCAATCCAACCTGCAGCAGTATAACTATGGCAGCTGGTTGGCAACTGGTTAAAGCACTGTAAAAATAAAGGCAATTATTTTTTTTTAATTTTGGATAGAGTAGTGGAGGGTTTAACCACTGTTTTTTTACCATCTGTGTTACCTAAGTCACCAGAACTAGTGACCCCATTGGAGGTTTTCTTCTATAGTACTGTTCTGGGGACAGCCCAAATATTGGGATTTTCTTTCACTTTCACACTTAGTAATAATGGTAAAAAGGACAAATAGAGAGGGTGAATCTCCCTAATGGGGGCACAGATAGCTATAAAAACCTGACAGGTGTTCTAATCCCTCTCCACTCGAAGTAAGTCGATATAAACCTGATTCATGAAGTCTGACCTGGGCACAACTCTCTCCAAAACATTAAGTCCCGTGTATTTCTGCTGCTCCATTCTTTTGTTATCAACATGATAACTTCTGACAAGTTCTCCATCATCCGAGATAAAACCAGCCTGAAACTTGTGTCATGAGAGGTTGCTATAAATAGATTAGCAGAGAGATTGTCTTGTCACAGCACAGCTCTGCTCATTCCTTCCTTCCTTTGCCTATGTGGAGTGGGGGCGTGTGCCTTTCCTCCAATCAGCTGTCTTGGCTGTATGCCAAGAATCTCCTCCCATTGCTGAACAGCAAGAGAAAATATATAACACAATGTGCACTTTCTAAAGAATATAGCAAGCTGAAGACAGCAGATTTACATGTAAAACTTATGTAGGGGGATTTGTTTCATCCCTGTGTAACAACTTAGGCTGTCCACTTCACAGGATATATGTGAGGTTTTACATCCACTTTGACCTTTAGCTATACTTTAAGACTACAGATTCCAGATGATGTACTCTGTGTTGGACTAGAGGATTTACATAAATACAAAACACTGCAAATCATATTTTCCATTCGGATTCACAATTAAAAGAAGCATCATTTTCCATCCAAAACCATTGATATTCTCAGTTTTATAATTACTATGGTGATTTTTTTTTTTCCAGTGCTGTTACTTTTAAAGCATGAAATTGGAATTATTTTCAAACAACATGGATGAATCCATCATGGTTGATTAAGAAGGGATTGCATGTAATAAATAAAGTATTGGAAAATGTTAAGTGCATGTTATTTTATAGAAAGATCTTTAGAAGTTTAATGATCCATTATCAAAAGTGGAACATTTCAGAAAAATATAATTGCTGTTTACTACATGCTTTTTTTCTTTGTTCCTACCAATATTCTCCTGGAGATGACATGAATGGTAATTATTTACCAAATTTTACAACATAACAACATTATTAACATTATTTATAGGATATAGAGTGGCAAGGTAATGTTTTTTTCCAAGAGTATGATGCAACATAACATTGCACATAAACTATACTGAAGCTCCAGGGCCACTGCTAGAAATTACAGGGGCCCTGTACAGCGCATCCCAACTCTGCAAACATCAAAAAAATATTTTGCTAAAAATACGCTAAGACCCTGTTCACACTTGAGCATTTTTCAACTCAAAGCTTGAAGCTCAGTAAAGCTCAACATGCAAAATCCCATTCATTTCAATGGCCCCTGTTCACGTTTGAACATTGTGTCGCCTGTAGTAAAATGCCTGTCCCTCAAAAAAGTACATGAGCTAGTTTTCAGGCAGTTTTGAGGGTTTTTGTCCTCATAGACTTCAATGGAAAGCACATAAACAGTGAGAAATTAGCATTTTTTCAGGCATTTTAAGCTCAAACAGCAGCTCCCTCCCCCTTTCTAGCATCACTCTTCACCTTACACAGGTTTCTATTGACCACATCTAAATGAAAAACCCATGAAAAACACCTATAATACTCGCAAAACTGCTAAAAAAAATGCTCAAAAACACCTGATAATGCTCAGCTCAAGTGTGAATGTAGCTTAAAAGCCTAAAATCATTAATAGTGAACACAGACACAACATAACAGCCACAACATAACTTGAACACAGACACAACAATTCCTGCTAAATCTAAAAATAAAACTTTACTGAGTTAATAAATAAAGCTGTGTATGTGAATGAGGTCTTGGGGCTCTTTCACATGGGCACTGTGGCCTATACAGTGTGAATCTTCTTTTTTATGTGGTTGGTGTGCAGGCAGCCTATGTTACGCTATGGGGATGTAGCGGCTGTACGAACACAACTGGAGGTCCTAGTTTGACAGGCTTGTGAGTGTAGGTCTACAGTCCTGAACACAGACAGTTTGCATTCAGAGCCACTCACTCACACCTGCACATCAGTTAAATTAAGGCCTGTTGCTATGTTCATACAGCTGATGCATCCCCATAGAGTAACAGGCACTTCCAACTGCAAACAAAAAAAAAAGCTGCTAATTCACACTGTATGAGCCAGAGTACCCATGCGAATGTGCCCTTAATTGTGTGTTTTTTTATTTTTATGATTTTTTTACAATTATTTATTATTAATTACAATTTTGATGTATTATTTTTTTTACAATTTTATTATTCTTTTTACATTTTTTAACAGCCCTTTTGGGGGGCTTTGGTGAAATATCAGGGGTCTAAGCAGAACTCTGATGTCACATTTTTTTTTAAAATATATTTTATTGATTTTTTCAAAGAGTACAGAGTTCCCACATGGGAGTAAAACTATGAATAAGAAGAGTACATTTAAAATGTTTAAGCAAGATACATGAAAAATATAACTTTATATCAAAGCGTTAAGGCACAACCGATGAGGGGATTATGATTCATTATTAAAGAATAAGGTAGACAAGCATGTTGGATCATGTTTTGCTTCACTGTGTCCATAACCATTTCAGTGGGGGATTTGATACCAATTTGGAGGATCAGGAACCTTTTGGTCCCGGATTTAAGCCGGGTGAGATGCCATTTGATCTCGTGTGGAACGTCAAACAGGGGGGGGGGGGGGGTGAGGACTCAAGTTACTTTTTTGGGTTTTAGTGTGGGTCCCAGATCTTGAGTTTGCCTAAGGAGTTGGTCAGGTCAGCTTTAAGATACCAATCCGAGAATTTAAAAGGGATCATGAAGTTATTGATCTCTGCTGGGCTGAAGGAATGTTCTATGAAACGCCTCCATTTTGAGAAAAATGTCTTTGTTTGTAAGAATTTCATGTTGATGGTGTCTTGTTTCTCTAGGTAGAGAAGGGAGAGGAGGGAATGTTTGACTTGGCTCAGTTTTGGTGGAGTTGTTTGAATCCAAGCTTGTATGATGGATCTTCTTGCCGCAAGAAGGCAGATATGTACCCAGCTGGATGTATTGCCGGTAGCTGAGTCTATTTGGGATGATGAGGGGTTTCCGCTAAAGAGGCAGAGGATGTGGTCTTTGGGGATATTGGTTCCTTCGACTGTCCCAATAAATGTCTGGATCGTATCCCAAAAGAGGGAAATGTGGGGGGCATTGCCAGAGCCTATGGAGTAATGATGGCTTGTGGGTGAGACACCAGGGGCAAATGCCTTGGCATGGTGCACCTGGGGTGAAAATCAAAGGGAGATAGGCCCTGTGTGCCAGTTTAAATTGCGTTTCTCTCCAGGTTTCTGCTAGTATCAGAGAGCAGATTTTTTTGTATCCAAGGAGGATTTGGTCCGGTGCCTGGTTGTCATTCAAGGCTGAGCTCCAGGGATGAAACAAATGGATCGAATGTTTTGAGGATTGGAGTAATGTCAGATGGCTGTAGATTGTGGAAACTGAATAGTCCCCTTTCGTGAGCAAGGTATCCAAGAAGGAAGAGGCGCAGGGATTTTGATGATTTCCTCGGCATGATTGTAGATAGGATTTAATTTGTAACTAGTGGAAGCCATGTGTTGGTGGTAGGGAGAACTCTTGGCTGAGTGCTGAAAATGATTTGATTGCGCTAAGGCCTGGTTCGAACAGTTGTCATGGGGTTCCCTAATATCGGGAGAGACGGTGAGATTGAGAAAGGTAATTGTAACAATTTCCTCATTTCCCTCCATGCTACAATAGTGTCTCTTAAGACTAAATTATGGCGTATCTGTGGTGGGAGGGAGGATAGCTTGGCATGGAGGGTCGCTGCTTAGTTGTAAGGGTAGGTGATTTTTTCCTCCAAGGCGAAGTTTGAGTAAGTAGATCTTCTTGCGATCCAATCAAGTCCATTCCTCAATAGGCAGGCTAGATTATAAGCTCTCAGATTAGGGAGGCCTGTCCCTCCCTCGCTCTTGGAGAGGCAGAGTTTTTGTAGCGCAATTCTGGGTCGTTTTCCTCTCCAAATAAATGAGAATGCGGCATGTAAGGTTTGCACGTCTTTGTGTTTAAGGAGAAGAGGGAGCGTCTGCAGAGGATATAGCAGCCTTGCAAACGGGATCATTTTTATCAAGTGACATCTCCCGAAGAGCGAGAGAGGGAGAGCTCGCCAGGCCTGTAGATCTTTTACTATCTTTGTTATTAGCTGTGGGTAGTTCAAGGAGTACAGAGAGGACGGGTCCTTGCCTATGAGGATGCCCAAGTACTTGATATGTCCCTGTGCTATTGAAAAGGGAGAAGAGGACCTCCAAGACTCCGCCCTGCGGGGACTGAGGGGAAGCACCTCACTTTTATCAAAGTTTATTTTCATGCCTGTACAACCCTTGAATGTTTGAAGGGTATGGCTTAGAAAGATAAAATCTTTGGGTGGGTCTGAAGAGAACAGGACAATGTCATCAGCAAAGAGAGCCGAGCGGCAAGTCCCGTCCCCTATAGGGATCCCACTGATTCCCTGGGGGGAATTGAGTAAGCGTGAGAGGGGTTCTATTGCTAAGTTAAATAAGAGTGGCGAGAGAGGACATCCCTGGCGAGTCCCTTTAGCCAAGGGGAACTCCAGGGATGTGAAGCTCGGAGTGACCAGACGGGCTGTTGGTTTAATACAAAACAAAGGTCACTGTCCACCACCTATAACTGGCCACTACAGCAAGGAGCTATGGAGGGGCATCCACAAACAAACAAACACAGAATTCCAAGCTCAACTTACCGACCAGTCTGCCACCAAACAAATTCACCTGTCTAACAGTAGCGTTTAAAAGGCAGGGGATTGGTTACACACATTTGCAAGTGCATGCATAAGCTGCTGGTTTAGCATGCATGTTTCGTATAAAATTGAGGAAGGGACCCGTGAAGCCGAAGGAGGGTAATACCTGGAAGAGCCAATCAAAACTAATGTCATCGAGCGCTTTCTCAGCGTCTAATGCTATTATGGCAATGTCATTGTCTGGGTGTCTCTTGGCTTGTTCAAGGATAAGTAGAACTTTCCTAATATTTAGGGCGGCGGATCTATCTTGGATGAAGCCTGACTGTGCAGGGTGGATAATGGAGGGAAGTATGCTGGCCAGACATGATGCTATAATTTTTGACAGGATTTTCGCGTCCACGTTTATAAGTGAGATCGGCCTATAAGAGCGGGGGGATAGGGGATCCTTATTGCCTTTAGGTAGGAGTTTGATATATGCCTGGTGTCCCGTAGGAAGATATGGACCACCATCCCAGATAGATGTATAAACATGATGCAGCGTTTCTGGAATATAGTCTGAGGTCAGTTTGTAAAATTCCGCTGAAAGGCCATCAGGTCCAGGGGCTTTGTTTCCAGCCATGGACTTGATGGTGTTCAGGATCTCTGGGTGTGTGATGGGAGCATTTAGGGATTTTAATTGAGTTGTATTGATGTTAGGGAGGTTGGTAGACATTAATATATTCGCCGCTTTATTGACGTCAATGTCGTCCTTTGCGTATAGGGCTCTGTAGTAAGAAGTGAGAATATTTTCAATGTGGGTCGGGTCCGATGAAATGTTACCCTTTGGGTCCCTTAGGGAAGAGGTGTGCGTAGGGGTGAATTTGCCTGAGACCATCCGTGCTAACAATTTTCCGGCTTTATTGCCATGTTTGTGGAAAAATAATTTGGTTTGGAATTGGTGAGTTGCTTCTTGGCTAGCCGACCATTGGTCGAACGCTTGTTTAGCATGTTGCCAGGCAAGGATGTTCTCAGGAGTACGTGAGAGATTTAGCTGTCTGTGGGCTTCCTTAAGTGTGCTACTGGCTTTCTGCATGTTGGTAAAAATTTGTTTTTTGAATTTATTGGCGAAAGAGATGATATGACCTCTAAGGAAGGCTTTACCTGCCTCCCAGTAGAGAGTGGATGATTGGAGGTACTCACTGTTGTTCGTCTGGTATTCAGACCAGGCTAGTTGGAGAGAGGTTTTTAATTCCTCATTCTGGGCTAGATAGGAGGGGAACCTCCAAGGCGCTCCCGGTGCCCTATGGGACAGGTTGGTGAATTTGCCATATCTTCAATGGTTGCGGATGCTATCTTGGGCCCTGTGATCAAGTCGGAAGTGACGAAACGTCAGGGCGTGGCCACATGGCGACCCGAGGCGAACGTTTGTACCGACGGCTGTGACGCTCTGGATGTGGAGGAGAGGAGCGTTGAAGGGCCGAGCGGTAGGACTATCTGGCTAAATGAAACTTGCTGTTTTAAAGTGTTTTTAATGTAAGCGCAATTGGTGCTTTTTGAATAAATGCCTATACCTTAAGTGATACACTATGAGGGTCTTTCTTGCTTGTTCCCCATGATTATACATGCTGGAGAGGAACGAGTGACAGGGGATGCAGTTCTTGGGAAGGTCATTGTGTGATGAGCCCCCTCTATTCTTGGAAAGATGAGCCTATCTATCTTTGACCTCTGGTGAGCCCCCAATGTGTGCACACGCATGTGGTGATCGATGGTGAAGGATACGCTATCAAAAACAGCATAGCTGCACAATTTAACCACTTGCCGACCGCCGATCGGCATCTGACGGCGGCAAAGTGGCTCTGCCAGATCGCGCACAGTGAGCGCGCGCGCGCCGCCGGAGGCACGCCCGCGCGCTCACTGTGTCCGGGGGGGGGCCAGGGAGCGGGTGCGGCGGCTTCGATTGCCGCCGGCCACCCGCGATGCCCCCCCCGGAGTGAAGGAGCGGAGGTCCGGGCGGCAGTCTACGGCTAGCCGCCAGCCGTTCACCAATTTAACACGTCGATACGACAAAAACTATCGCATAGGAAGTGGTAGCTAGTGGTGTACGCACACGTGTGTAACCCCCGAGTGGTCTCCAGTTTCTATCTATCCGAGTAGAAAGGTTCTTATCTCCCCCGAGTAGTGTGTTACTGGAAGGGTTCTTGACGTAGGGGACAGTGAGCAAGGAGAGGTCGTACATATTAGTACCCCTTGTTCGTTCTTTCTGGGAGTATCACATAGTGAATTC
>BLSH010106313.1:83200-94719 GCA_018402905.1 Glandirana rugosa
CGTTTTTTATGTTTGTTTCACGATCACGTTTTTCAGAGTTGTCACGTTAGGAGTTACTTCACGTTTCCATACAGGAGGAACTTAGTTTGTCGGTTTAACGAAGTTTCGACTCAGGAAGTGGAAGTTAGTGAATTTACGTTTTTGGTTCCACCATCACGTTTTTTTAGTTAACACGTTATAACTTATTTCACATCCCTATTTAGGAGGAATTGGTGAATTCCTGGCCTTCCTAAAGGTCGAAATCCTGGCCTCGGGAGTCGCTCTTCTTTTGTTTATAGCGGCGATCAGAAATGACGCAGAGGGGATCAAATACCACCAAAAGAAAGCTCTGTTTGTGGGAAAAAAAGGACGCAAATTTCGTTTGGGTACAACGTCGCACGACCGCGCAATTGTCAGTTAAAGCTACGCAGCGCCGAATCGCAAAAAGGGCTCCGGTCCTAAAGCTGGAAATCCTTCCGGTCCTTAAGTGGTTAAGGAGGATTTATCCCTACACTTTATTCAATATTGCACAATTGATTTTTTTGCACTACCACCTTGGTTTTTGCATTTAAGTGATTGAAGGTGAAGGACTCAGCTTTGAAGCAATTTGGCTGTTTGATTCAAGGAGGACATACCTTTGCACTTCATTGAGGATTGCACTGTTGAGACTTTTTGCACTAGCACTTTGTTTGTATTTTTTGCACTAAATTGTTTTGCACAATATATATTCGGTTTTAGCGCTGCTTTCACTATCACGGATATAGCTGACCTTCGGAGTTTTTTATATATTTATAGCAGCTGCTTTATTTCCATTTTTAATCACTTGATATATTTGTTAATAAGGAGCGCAGTGTTACTGTTCTATTTATAATGAACAGGAATAGCTTTGCACAGTGTACCTGTTCATTCACAAACTGAAGCATAGTAAACACAACAACAGGGGAACCCAGACAACAGAAGGAATGTAAACCTGGACAGGAGGGGGTGATTGGTGCAGCAGGGATGGCGTTTACTGGAACTGAACTCCTGCATCCCCCCCCCCCCCCCCGCAGCAGCTGAAAGCTTGCCAGGGGGACAGGAGGAGAAGTTGGCTTTCAGCTGCTACAGGGAGGAACTACATGGGATGAGTTCCAGTAAATGCCACCCCCACTGCATTGATCACCCCCTCCCTTCCAGGTTCCCCTCCCTTCTGCTTGTGAGCTGCTCAGGCCCATCTGTTGAACTAATGGGGTCTGGGTCCCATACAGGAGGACTGGTGGTTCCACCTTATGGTTGATTGTTTTATTTATGGGTTAAGTCCTACCAAATTCTCAAAGTTGTATCCAGGGAAATACACTCTTTTTCCTCCAATCAACACCCTTGGTTATTAGTTTGACTTGGGCTTACATTGTTTTATTAATCTACAGTATATTGATACAGTTGAAATAAATAGCTGACGTTCTTGTGACCTGTATCTCGGTTGTATTTCTGTGCAGGCAGTTTTGGGATTAACACATTTGTTTCAAAGTCGATAATCAGCCTGGTGATTCCACTATTTACTTATGCCATTTTTGTAGCTTGCTGTATTTCCTACCCATTCAGTAGACAATGAACCAGGTTGATCACACCAAAAAAGGCTGAAACACTGTGCCACAACTATATGCATTGCATGTGGTTGCAGGATGGTTATGGAGTAGCCCAACACACTTAAATATGGTTTGATTTATGCCATTGCTGCAGCATGTGCAGAGCCCTGAGTGACTGTATGTCCTTCTTTAGGTGGGCAATTGGGGGGAGTTAAAAGTGTAGATCAACTGCCTCCTTTTACCTCTGCCCATGTGAACAAGTCCTTTAACATGTTCAAAAATCCATGTTTAAAGAATATTGCTAACATTAACCTTCCTAGCGGTATTCCTGAGTGTGGCTCGGGGTGGATTTTCAGTACCAAGAGCGGTAACCCCGAGCCACACTCAGGATTGCATCGCTGGATCCAGGCAGTGCTACTCACCTTGTCCCCTGGATCCAGCGATGTCCTCCCGCGGTGTCAGCGTGTCTGCGGGCTGTGTCCGCTGCTCCGATGCCTCTGTGTGCCTCGGGCTCCGTTCCCTGCGAGCGTCGCGTCGCACGGGTGGCGGAGACCAGCGGGAAATTCAAAAAGTGAAACACACAAAGTACATAGAGTACACTGTAATCTTACAGATTACATTGCTGTATGAAATAATTTCACATCCCCTTTGTCCCTAGTGGTTTGCCCAGAGACCTGCATGCACTTTTATATAATAAATGTCATTCTTTCTGCCTGGAAACATGAGAATGTTCATAGCAACCAAAAAGTGTCCCTTTGCGTCAAAAGTGGTTTTTGATCAGCTAGAAAACACCGATAGTAAATAAGAATCATTTGCAGAATTGAGTGATACTGATTTTTGGGGAAATTTATCATCAGAAACTGAAAGTGACGACAGCGACAATTCTGGAACTGAGCAAATTTCTGCGTTTTTGGTTTGATTACATTATTGAATAAATGCAAAATAATTGTACTGCTTTCAGCACCAAAAATCAGACATAATCATACCGCCAGGGATACTAACCATTGCAGGCCTATAGTACATAACGCCATATCTCCATGCAGAAAACCATTACCGCTTTCAGCAATAAATTCCAGACTCAGTCATACCGCCAGGGAGGTTAAGAGCTAGCAGATCTTAATTTTATAATAATTTTTTATCTACCACACCTCCCAAAAAAAACAAAAAAAAAACACACATGTTGTATATATTGCTTCTTACTGGTGTTTAAATGAGGTGGATGCATTCTTTTTCTTCTTTCCATTTCTTTTTTCCTTTATTTTCACCTGGGGATCTTGCCAGTAACACTTTTCCTGTCCTGGGGGGACACTGCTCACTTAATGGTCTGTACCATGGTGAAGTAATGATGTCATCCAAGCTGATTTTTTGCAGATTTGGACTACAGAACACCTCCACCTCTCCTCATTAGAGATGAGCCGAACACCCCCCTGGTCGGTTCGCAGCAGAACTCTCAATTAGGGGAAAAGTTCTAACCTGAATGACGATCCCCATTGAAGTCTATGGGAGCCGAACAGGAAAAATCAAAAGTGCTTATTTTGAAAGCTTATATGCAAGTAATTGGCTATAAAAGGGGTAAGGGGTCTGGGTACTGCTCTGGGGGACATGTATCAATGCAATTTTTTTTCTAAAGCAATCAGTTTTTCAGGAGCAGTGGTTTTAATTATGCTTAAAGTGCAACAATAAAAATGAAAAATTCCTTTAAATATAGTGTCTGGGGGTCCCATTAGTCTGCCTGTAAAGTGGCACATCTATAGCATATATAGAACATGCTGCATCAAAAATGAAATTTCTAAAGAAAAAAACATTCAAATCCCATTTAAAATGACTCACGGTTGCAATTGTTGGCACCGGTTATCGAAAAAAGAAAAAAAGCCACGCCAAAATGTAAAAAGAAAATGGCGTGGGGTCCCCCAAAAATGTATACCAGACCCTTATCGGGGCATGCAGCCTGAGAGATCAGGAAAGGGGAGCATGAGCGAGTGCCACTTCCCCCTCCTGAACCATACCAGGACACATGCCTTCAACACGGGGGTTCACCCCTGCCCCAAAGCATCTTGTCGCCATGTTGAGGGAAATAAGAGCCTCATCCTCACAACTGTGACCGTTGATTGGGGGGGTCTGCGGGCGGGGAGCTTTTTGGAATCTGGAAACCCCTTTGAGAAGGGGGCCCCCAGATCCCACCCCCCATTTGAATGAGTATGGGGTACATAATACCCCTACCCATTCACTAATAAAGTGTCAAAAAGTAATAAAAACACACACAGTTTAGACAATTCCTATTAAAAAATAAAAAAATAGTGTCCCCCAATGTAACTCCATTGTCAATCACGCCGCCCGCTGCACCCGAAAAATAAAAAAAAACAATAACGCTACCGCCGTCTATGAAGGCTGGCCACCTACTGCAAGCTCCTCCATTTGACAGTTCTTATATAGGTAAGGGGCGGGGCCACCTGGCTGCATCACCTGGTGGCACCGCTCCCTTGTGAAGTTGCCGACCTGGCATGCACCAGTCCATGACATCAGAAGGGGACAGTGCCACCAAGCGATGTAGCCAAATCTTTGCCCAACCAGGACGCAAAATGCACTGTGCAGCATGTAGTGCATTGCAGGGCCTTCAGTGGGACAAACACCTGCCGAACACCCTGCAAATTTGGGTGTTGGATGAAGGGGCCGAACAGCCAGTATTCAGCCCAAGCTCATGCTCAGGCCAAATCGTTCTCCCAACACTACTCCTCATATTCAAAACCTTGATTAAAAGTGTTCTGTAGTTCATAGAGGTTAAGTGGGCAGGGCTGATAACACTACTTGAGATTTTAGTGTAGAAAAGGCAGAGTGGATAAAAAATAACAAGCTTATTGGATTTCTAGGAGGATTAATAGGTATTTTTTGCACTTATCAAACAGATATGACATAATGTTTTCAAAGACAAAAATGGAGCAAATAAGCATGGTTCATAAGGTTTATATACGTGTTAACTTAGAAGTAGTTTTCTATGAATGTACACTGCAGGTGATCTACTTGTATCAGGTAAAACAGGGTTAACATTTTTATGAGAAAAACAAACTTGTGCATGCTACCATGAAGGTCATTGTGATGATGATACAAATATCATTTAAAGTATACACAGTGAGACAAGTAGTGGCCTGGCATTTCCAAGGATCTTTACTTGGTTTGGCAAGGATCGATGCTTGGAGCAAGCATGAGACAAGTAATGTGCTTGTAACATATATATTTTCTTTCCTGTCCTCCATTCCTATGCTCCGCTGCACATTTCTTTTAAAATGAAGGTACTTCATTGTATTCCATTAGTTCTACTGATATAGGTGGAATTAGGTATGCTTTTTTTTTTTAACAAAGATAATAACAATTCACTTTGCTGTGACTCTGCAAAACTAGTAAAAACAGTGTCCTAATATTAAAGTGAGGCCAATAACCTTCCACATATCAGTCATGCATCCTTCTGCTACCTAAATTACAAATTAGCCCCAGTTGGTATGGATCATTATCGTTTGCTTTTAGGGCTTAAATGCATCGCATATAATTGTTAGCTTCTAAAGTATACAGAAGCATGACATTATGTCTAGGCTAATATAACCTCAAGCCTCCCCTCTCCCTCTAAAACATATCTCATTATTCATTTTTTTGTTTACCTCATCCTTTCCAGCTTTAATTCCTTGTTGTGACACCAACACCAGGCCAGTAAAAGTCTTGCAATATCTGCTGGGAGCACTGCTGCTATCTTTGTGGGCATGTCCCCCAGAACTACAGCTCCCAAAAGCCCTTACCCTAGACACAATTGGGTTGATTGACTAAGGGCAAGGGAAGTAGCACTTTGAAATTGAATTATCATCATAGCTTAGTGAAGGTTCAGCTCTGTTGACTTCCATAATCCAATCATGTGCAAGTAAAATTCAATTTTTCGCATGATTGTTTTTTTTTTTTTGCAAAGTGAAATTTCATCACATTCACCAAGCTCTGTGGCATATGTGCTTGCACAGTGCAAGTTCATAGCATATTCGCCTTTAGTAAATCAACCCCAATGTGTAGGCAAGCTTTTGGAAGTCAATATAGCATTGCTGGAAAATGAATCAATGTATCTGTGTTAACAGGGATAACGTTAGTCACTTGGGTAGGGCTGAAACCTTGGAGAATGTGCATGTATTGTAAAGATGTAATTATTATTGTTATTTTTTTGCCTAACATACACTTTAAATGGGTTGTAAAGGCAGAAGGTTTAAGAATAGAATGCATTAAGATAAAAAGCCTTGTGTGTATAGCAGCCCCCCCAGCATCCCCTAATTACTTACCTGAGCCCCATCTCTATCCAGCGATGTCCACGAATGTCTAAGCCATCCGGGACAGTCCTCCTGATTGGCAGAGACACAGCAGTGGCACCATTGGCTCCTATGACTGTCAATCAAAGTCAGTCAGCCAATCAGGGGGGAGAGGGGACAGGGACGGGTCAGGGTTCTGTGTTTGAATCGATACACGGAGCTATGACTCAGCTCAGGTGCCCCCATAGAAAGCTGCTGGCTGTGAGTGCACTTGATAGGAGGGAGGGGCCAGGATCAGCAAAGAGGGACCTGAGAAGAGGATGATCCGGGCTGCTCTGTGCAAAACCAACTGCACAGAGGAGGTAAGTATAACATGTTTGTTATTTATTTATTTTTTTTAAATGAGACTTTACCATTACTTTAATTTGTTACCACTGGACTTCTTGCCATATTTTAATTTCTGAATATGCACCTTTGCTGAACGTCTTCATATTTTATTTGTTTGTGCATTGTAGCAGTGTTTGATAGATCTTACAATACATAGGGATATGTTATTTGTTTCTTTTGTTTTTCATAATTGTACAACTTTAATTACCCATATGATGGTGCTACCCCAGTGGTGTCTTTTATATACAAGATCAGAGACAAGTACAACTTTTTTTTACCAAACAAGCAACTTCCCAAAACAATACAGTGACTATACAAATCAGCTTTATAGGTTTCCCTAACATAAATGTTCAAAGAGGGATTTTTTGCCAAATTGATTCCAGCTCTATTTAATTGGATGGTATTTGGCATTGTGATAGTACTACAATAAGGCACTCAATGACATTGTCTACTTTGCTGCCTTTGAAAAACAGGGTAACAACTGATACAGTAGGTGTTTTTTTATTAGCAGATAACACCTCATAATTAGAGTCGAGCGGACACCTGGATGTTCAGGTTCGGCGGGTTCGGCCAAACTTAGCGAAAAAGTTGGAGTTCAGCCCCAAACTTAACCCCGAACCCATTTGAAGTCAATGGTGACCCGAACTTTTGGGCACTAAAATGGCTCTAAAAAAGTCCGGGAAAGGGAGTAGGACAAGTGCCCTGCAAACAAATGTGTATAGGGAAAATAACTTAAAACCACATAAAAAAATAAGTAAGAGGTTGAGGAGGCAGTGGCCATGGTGGTGTAGGTGGAAGTGACGGTGGAGGAGGAGGAGGTAGCCAACACTGTTTTCTGTTTGTTTGTTTGTTTGTTTTTTCTAATTGGGGTAGCCCCCAAAATATTGAGACATAGTTAAAAAAAAAAAAAGATCACTATCTGCAAACAAACCCAGAGATGTTCTAGCACAGGTTCACTTTTTCCATATAAAATGTACCATGGTTTATTTTTCATGTTTCTACTGTTACAAATTCCAATAAAGACTTATGTTCTATAAAAAAAAAAAAAAACAAGTTCACTTATGTATACCAATGGCTGCGTGAGGCCGGTATAAATGTCTATTCTGCACAAGGTACAGACAAGTCTTGTGGGATCCATGCCTGGTTCATTTTAATAAACGTTAGCTTGTCCACGTTGGCTGTGGACAGGTGGCTGCGCTTGTCTGTGATAACGCCCCCTGCCATGCTAAACGCACGTTCAGACAATACACTGGCTGCATGGCAGGCCAGCACCTCCAAGGCATAAAGGGCAAGCTCAGGCCATGTGGCCAATTTGGAGACCCAGAAGTTGAATGGGGCAGACCCATCAGTCAGTACGTGTAGGCGTGTGCACACATACTGTTCCACCATGTTGCTGAAATGCTGCCTCCTGCTAAGATTTGCCTATCAGCTGGTGGTGCTGTTTGTTGTGGCGTACTGCTGGCAAAGCTTTTCCACATTTCGGCCATGCTAACCCTGTCTTCTGAAGTGCTGACGGTGCCACAGCTGCATTGGCGACCTCTTCCTCCTCCTCTGCCTTCGCCTTGTGCTTCCACAGAGCCCCCTGTGTCATTTGGGAATGCCCTCAGCAGCGTGTCTACCAGCGTGCGCTAGTAGTCACGCATCTTCTGATCACGCTCCAGTGAGGGAATTAAGGACGGCATGTTGTCCTTGTAACAGGGATCCAGCAGGGTGGCCACCCAGTAATCAGCACAAGTTACAATGTGGGCAACTCGGCTGTCATTGCGCAGGCACTGCAGCATGTAGTCACTCATGTGTGCCAGGCTGCCCAGAGGCAAAGACAAGCTGTCCTCTATGGGAGGTGTATCATCTGTGTCCTCCGTATCCCCCAGCCACGCTCCAGTGATGCCCACGCGATGCTTTGGGTGCCACCCTGCTGTGAACACTGTTCCTCCTCCTCCTCTTAATCATCCTCGTCATTCTCATCCTCCAGAACTGTGCCTGGCTTGAAATTTTTTTTACCTGGCCTATGCTGGTGCAGGAACCCACCCTCCGAGCCACTTGTGAATGACTGGCCTGATAACCGTGGAAATTACCCCTTTTCCTCCTCCTCTTCCTCCTGTGCCACATCCTCTTCCATCATCGCCCAAAGTATTTTTTCAAGAAGAAATAGAAGTGGGATAGTAATGCTGAGAACAGTCTCATCGGCACTGGCCATGTTGATGGAGTACTCAAAACACTACAATATGGTACACAGGTCATGCATGGAGGCCCACTCGTTGGTGGTGAAGTGGTGCTGTTCCGCAGAGCGACTGACCCGTGTGTGCTGCAGCTTAAACTCCACTATTGCCTGCAGCTGCTTGCACAGTCTCTCCAGCATGTGCAAGGTAGAGTTCCACCTTGTGGGCACGTCACATAGGAGGCGGTGCAGACAGGCTAGCAGCAGCAGGGTGAGAACGCCGAAAGCACGCACAGACAACCCGCACTTTCTGCAGCAGCTCTTACATATCTGGGTAGTTTTTTTAGAAATTTCTGCACCACCAAATTCAGCACATGCGGCAGGCAAGGGATGTGCGTCAAACCGGCTAGGCCCAGAGCTGCTACGAGATTTCGCCCATTATCACACACCACCAGGCCGAGCTTGAGGCTCTGTGGCAACAACCACTCATCGGTCTGTTGTACAAAGCCCGCCCACAGCTCCTGCGCAGTGTGGGGTTTATACCCCAAACATATCAGTTTCAAAACAGCCTGCTGTCGTTTCCCCCTGGATGTGCTGAAGTTGGCGGTGAAGGTGTTACGCTGACTGGATGAGGAGGTGGTAGAGGAAGAGGAAGCGGAGAAGGAGGAGGAGGCAAAGAGAAATGCCCTACAATCCTCGGTGGCGGAAGGACATGCGCCAAACTGCTATCCGCCTCAGCCCCACGCGCCACTACATTTGACCAGTGTGCAGTAAGCGAGATATAGCATTCCTGCCCGTGCTTACTGGTCCACGTATCAGTGGTTATGTGGACCTTGCCACAGATGGCGTTGCACAGTGCCCACTTGATCTTGTCCCCGACTTGTTTGTGCAGGGAAAGGATGGCTCGTCTGGAAAAGTAGTGGCGGCTGGGAACC
Organism: Glandirana rugosa; assembly: GCA_018402905.1. NCBI lineage: Eukaryota > Metazoa > Chordata > Amphibia > Anura > Ranidae > Glandirana > Glandirana rugosa. The sequence continues at coordinate 92,499 of BLSH010106313.1, forward strand.
ACGTACTGTGGGACAGCCACCACCATCAGGTTTTCAAAACTGTCCTTGTGCACCAGATGGAATGACAGCATTTCCAAAGCCAGGAATTTTGAAATGCTGGCATTCAGGGCCAGTGATTGAGTGGGTAGGGGGGTACTTCCTCTTTCTCTCCAGTGTTTGGGAGATGGAGAGCTGTAAACTTCCATGGGACCATGTAGAAATGCTTGGGGACGGTGGCGGACATGGGGGCGTTGCTATTACATCGTCTGTTTGCTAGGTGGCAGGTGACACTGGCACTGTAGAGGTGGAGAAAGAGGCCGAGGCAGCAGCAGAAGAGGAAGCAGGAGGAGCCCGAGACCTTTCTTGGATTTTGGATTTTGAGGTGCTTATTCCAATGCAGCTTGTGCTTTGCATGTAGATGCCTGGTCATGCAGGTTGTGCTCAGGTTTAGAACATTTATGCCTCGCTGCATGCTCTGATTGCACAGCATGCAAACCACTTGTGCCTGGTCGTCAGCACATTGTCTGAAGAACTGCCACGTGGGGGAACTTTTTTGAGCTTCCTTTGGTGTGCTAGGTCCCTGGGTGGGTAGTAGCAGGCGTACTGTCTAGGGGACGGTTGCTCCGCTTTTGCAACCTGCTTCCTCTTTTGCTGTGCTGGTGCCTCTGTGCGACTACCACCTCTTCCTCCAAACTGCACACGTCACTCGCATGACCTTCATTCCATGTGGGGTCTAGGACCTCATCATCCTCCACATCATCTTCCACCCACTCTTCACCACTGCCCTCCTTGTCAGTCTGCACACTGTGGAAAGCCGCAGCAGTTGGCACCTGTGTTTCGTCATCATCAGAGACGTGCTGCGGTGGTGTTTCCATGTCCTCATCCTGAAACTGAAGTGGTTGGGCATTGGTGCACTCAATGTCTTCCTCTTCTGGGGCAGGGCTATGTCAATGGCCCATGGAAAGCACACCAGCAGAGTCATCAAAAAGCATAAAAGACTGCTGCATGACTTGGGGCTCAGACTGCTTGGCTGATTTACAAAGGGCTGAAGTGAAACACAGATGGCCATGGGGTTCAGGTGCCAACTCTGAGCTTTCAGCAAGGGATCGGGTGGAAGACAATGCGAAGGAACTGGAGGCATTGTCAGCCTCCCAATCTACTATCGCCTGTACTTGTTCTGGCCTCACCATTCGTTGAGCGGCATTCGGGCCTACCATATAACCTTGAAGGTTCTGTCGTCTACTCGCACCTGAGGAAGGTGTTTCACTTGTGTGTGTAGCTGGCACAGATCGACCACGTCCTCTCCTTGCAATAGGAGCCTCACCAACACCAGCAGCAACAGCAGCACCACGACCACGACCACTGTCCTCATTCTGGATGCAAATGTACTATTTAGCACAAATTTAGATTATTTTTTAAACCGGCAATGTAGACACACTTTTTAATGTTGTGCAAGAAATGCACAGCAATGTGCAAATTTACTATGTAGCACTATTTTTTTTTCTTTTTAAGCACTTGACAACTGGGCACTTAAACCCCCTTCCTAACCAGACCAATTTTCAGCTTTCAATACTCTCACATTTTGAATGACAATTACTCAGTCATACTACACTGTACCCATATGAAATTTTTGTCCTTTTTTTCACACAAATAGAGCTTTCTTTTGGTGGTATTTAATCACCATTGGGGTGTTTATTTTTTGAGCAATAAATGGAAAAATACCAACAATTTTGTAAAAAAATGCATTTTTCTTTATTTCTGTTATAACATTTTGCAAATTAGTAATTTTCCTTTGTAAATTTTGGCCAAAATTTATACTGCTATATGTCTTTGGTAAAAATAACCCAAATTAGTGTATATTATTTGGTCTTTGTGAAAGTTATAGAGTCTACAATCTATGGAAAAAATGTTTTAACAACCATAAAAAGGTAAATAACGAGTTTTTTATTTGTGGGGTTACCACTAATTTATGGTGGTTTTCTTTCGAGATAAACACACTTTTTTTCCTGTTTTTAAAGTATACCCATGTCACATCATACTGACTCATTAACAGTAAGTTTTACACTCTCATAACTTTCGACTTTTAACCAGACCAATCCTTCCCCCAAATTCACGGGTCAACAGTTCACGAATTTTTCTTTTTTTTTATCACGATGTATCATTTAAACGTGTAACGACACGTAAAGAACGTGTTGTAATTTTTCACACAGATGTAACGGCCAAATTTTTTATTAGATTTAAA
>BLSH010106313.1:119090-132206 GCA_018402905.1 Glandirana rugosa
ACAGTCGTCGTGCGGTGTTGTTTGTCGTGGTGGTCTACTATCCGTTGCAGAATCGTCCTCCGACGAAAAGTCGTTGTACCACTTTGTCATACACACATGTGCGGATGTGCATGACTGACTACCCAGAGGGGGTAAGTTGAAGACCCAGAGGTTTAACCGGTGTACCGGACTCGAACGGGAAATACGGAAGATCCACGACCGGAAGGGACGTCGGTCACATAACAGACTTGCACACAAATCGTGCCGTCCCCCGCAATAGTGTCTGTTCACGTCGGCGGACAGGTGTCGGTTGCCACTGTTCGATTGTAAATAATTTTACTTACTCCGTACCTAGGGTGTTCTGAACAGACGTGGAACGTCTTATGTGTACTTCATTGAACCTCTGTTCTTCAGAGTGGTAGTCTTTAAGGGGTTGAATAATTATGTCAATGAAGAATTCACAAAAGAAACATTTACTACTGTATTACAAAACTAATTGTTTTTTTTCTAATTGGGGTAGCCCCAAAATATTGAGACATATTAAAAAAAAAAAAGTATACCAATGGCTATGTGAGGCCGGTCTAAATGTGTATTCTGCAAGGTGCAGACAAGTCTTGTGGGATCCATGCCTCATTCATTTTAATAAATGTTAGCTTGTCACCGTTGGCTGTGGACAGGCGGCTGCACTTGTCTGTGATAACGCCCCCTGCCGTGCTAAACACACGTTCAGACAATACACTGGCTGCAGGGAAGGCCAGCACCTAGAAGGCATAAAGGGCAAGCTCAGGCCATGTGGCCAATTTGGAGACCCAGAAGTTGAATGGGGGAGACCCATCAGTCAGTACGTGTAGGCGTGTACACACATACTGTTTCACCATGTTGCTGAAAAGCAGCCTCCTGCTAAGACGTTGCCTATCATCTGGTGGTGCTGTTTGTTGTGGCGTGCTGCTGACAAATCTTTTCCACATTTCGGCCATGCTAACCCTGCCTTCTGAGGTGCTGGTGGTGCCAAAGCTGCGTTGGCGAACTCTTCCTCCTCCTCCTCCTCTGCCTTCGCCTTGTGCTTTCACTTAGCCCCGTGTGTCACTGGTGAATGCCCTCAGCAGCGCATCTACCAGCGTGCACTTGTAGTTGCGCATCTTCCGATCACGCTCCAGTGAGGGAATTAAGGACGGCACGTTGTCCTTGTAAAAGGGATCCAGCAGGGTGGCCAGCCAGTAATCAGCACAAGTTTCAATGTGGGCAACTCAGCTGTCGGTGAGCAGGCACTGCAGCATGTAGTCGCTCATGTGTGCCAGGCTGCCCAGAGGCAAAGACAAGCTGTCCTCTGTGGGCGGTGTATCATCTGTGTCCTCCGTATCCCCCCAGCCATGCTCCAGTGATGCCCACAAGCTGCGTTGGGTGCCACCCTGCTGTGAACACGGTTCCTCCTCCTCATCATCATCCTCGTCCTCCTCATCCTCCAGAACTGTTCCCTAGCTTGAAAATTTTTGACCTGGCCTATGCTGTTGCAGGAACCCACCCTCTGAGCCACTTGTGAATGACTGGCCTGATAACCGTGGAAATGACCCCTCTTCCTCCTCCTCCTGTGTCACATCCTTTTCCATCATCTCCCGAAGTGTTTTTTCAAGGAGACATAGAAGTGGGATAGCAACGCTGAGAACAGCGTCATCGGCACTGGCCATGTTGGAGGAGTACTCGGAACACCGCAATATGGTACACAGCTCTCGCATGTAGGCCCACTCGTTGGCGGTGAAGTGGTGCTGTTCCTCAGAGCTACTGACCCATGCGTGCTGCAGCTGAAACTCCACTATTGCCTGCTGCTGCTTGAAGTCTTTCCAGCATGTGCAAGGTGGAGTTCCACCTTGTGGGCACGTCGCATAGGAGGCGGTGAGCGGTGAGCGGGAAGGCCGAAGTTCCGCTGAAGCACAGACAGGCGAAAAGCAGCAGGGGGAGAACGCCGAAAGCACGCACAGACGGCCCACACTCTGTGCAGCAGCACTGACATATCTGGGTAGTTTTTTAGAAATTTCTTCACCACCAAATTCAGCACATGCGCCAGGAAAGGGATGTGCGTCAAACTGGCTAGGCCCAGAGCTGCTATGAGATTTTGCCCATTATCGCACACCACCAGGTCGGGCTTGAGGCTCAGTGACAATAAACACTCATGGGTCTGTTGTTAAATGCCCATCCATAGCTCCTGTGCAGTGTGGGGTTTATCCCCCAAACATATCAGTTTTAAAACAGCCTGCTGTCATTTCCCCCTGGATGTGCTGAAGTTGGTGGTGAAGGTGTTACGCTGACCGGATGAGGAGGTGGTAGAGGAGGAGGAAGCGGAGTAGGAGGAGGAGGCAACAGGAGGCAAAGAGAAATGACCTGCAATCCTGGGTGGCGGAAGGACATGCGCCAAACTGCTAGCCGCCTCAGGCCCGCCCCCCACTACATTTGCCCAGTGTGCAGTTTGCGAGATATAGCATCCCTGCCCGTGCTTACTGGTCCACGTATCAGTGGTTATGTGGACCTTGCACATAACCAGATGGCGTTGAGCAGTGCACACTTGATATTGTCCCTGACTTGTTTGTGCAGGGAAGGGATGGCTCGCCCCTCATCATCCTCCACATCATCTTCCACCCACTCTTCACCACTGTCCTTGTCAGTCTGCACACTGTGGAAAGCAGCAGCAGTTGGCACCTGTGTTTTGTCATCATCATCAGAGACGTGCTGCGGTGGTGTTTCCATATCCTCATCCTGAAACAGAAGTGGTTGGGCATCGGTGCACTCGATGTCTTCCACTTCTGCGGCAGGGCTATGTGGATGGCCCACGGAATGCACACCAGCAGAGTCATCAAAAAGCATAAGAGACTGCTGCATGACTTGGGGCTCAGACTGCTTGGCTGATTTACAAGGGGCTGAGGTGAAAGAAAGATGGCCATGCGGGTTCAGGTGCCAACTCTGAGCTTGCAGCAAGGGACAGGGTGGGAGACAATGTGAAGGAACTGGAGGCATTGTCAGCCACTCAATCTACTATCGCCTGTATTTGTTCTGGCCTCACCATTCGTTGAGCGGCATTCGGGTCTACCATATAGCGTTGAAGGTTCTGTCGGCTACTCGCACCTGAGGAAGGTGTTTCACTTGTGCGTGTAGCTGGCACAGATCGACCACATCCTCTCCTTGTAAAAAGGAGCTTCACCAACACCAGCAGCACCACAACCACGACCACATCCCTTATTTGACGCTCTCCATATTCTGGATGCAAATGTACTATTTAGCACAAATTTATATTATTTTTTATAACGCTAATCTGTCCCTCACACCAGCAGCAGGAACCTCTCCCTACACCAGTATGAGATGATTTTATAACGGTATTCTGTCCTTCACACCAGCAGCAGGAACCTCTCCCTATACTAGTATGAGATGATTTTAGAACACTCATCTGTCCCTCACACCAGCAGCAGGAACCTTTCACTATACCAGTATGAGATGATTTTAGAACACTAATATATCCCTCACAGCAGCAGCAGGAACCTCTCCCTATACCAGTATGAGATGATTTTAGACCACTAATCTGTCCCTCACACCAGCAGCAGGAACCTCTCACTATACAAGTATGATATGATTTTAGAACACTAATCTGTCCCTCACACCAGCAGCAGGAACCTCTCCCTATAGCAGTATGAGATGATTTTAAAACACTAATCTATCCCTCACCGCAGCAGCAGGAATCTCTCCCTATAGCAGTGTGGGATGATTTTGGTACAATAATCTATCCCTCACAGCAGCAGTAGGAACATCTCCCTATAGGAGTATGAGATGATTTTAGAATGCTAATCTATCTCCCTATAGCAGTGTGAGATGACTTTAGAACACTTATCTATTCCTCACAACATCATCAGGAACCTCTCCCTATAGCAGTATGAGATGAGTTTAGAACGCTAATCTATCCCTCACGCCAGCACCAGGAAGGAACTTCTCCCTATAGCAGTATGAGATGATTTTAGAACACTAATCTATCCCTCACAGCAGCAGCAGGAATCTCTCCCTATACCAGTATGATATGATTTTAGAACACTAATCTGTCCCTCACAGCAGCAGCAGGAACCTCTCCCTATAGCTGTAAGAGATGATTTTAGAACATTAATCTATCCCTCACAGCTGCATCAGGAACCTCTCCCTATAGCAGTATGAGATGATTTTAGAACGTTAATCTATCCCTCACACCAGCACCAGGAAGGAACCTATCCCTATAGCAGTATGAGTTGATTTTAGAACACTAATCTATCCCTTACACCAGCAGCAGGAACCTCTCCCTATAGCAGTATAAGATGATTTTAGAACACTAATCTGTCCCTCAAACCAGCAGCAGGAACCTCTCCCTATACCAGTATGATATGATTTTAGAACACTAATCTGTCCCTCACACCAGCATCAGGAAGCTCTCCCTATACCAGTATGATATGGTTTTAGAACACTAATATGTCCCTCACAGCAGAAGCAGGTACCTTTCCCTGTACCAGTATGAGATGATTTTAGAACACTATTCTGTCCCTCACACCAGCAGCAGGAACCTCTTAATATACCAGTATGATATGACTTTAGAACACTAATCTGTCCATCACAGCAGCATGAGGAACCTCTCCCTATAGCAGTATGACATGATTTTAGAACACTAATCTATCCCTCACACCAGCAGCAGGAACCTCTACCTATACCAGTATGATATGATTTTAGAACACTGATATGTCCCTCACACCAGTAGCAGGAACCTCTCCCTATACCAGTATGATATGATTTTAGAACACTAATCTGTCCCTCAAAACAACAGCAGGAACCTCTCCCTATACCAGTATGAGATGATTTTAGAACACTAATCTTTCCCTCACACCAGCAGCAGGAGCCTCTCCCTATACCAGTATGATATGATTTTAGAACACTAATTTGTCCCACACATCAGCACCAGGAACCTCTCCCTATAGCAGTATGAGATGATTTTAGAACACAAATCTATCACTCACAGCAGCAGCAGGAACCTCTCCTTATAGCAGTATGAGATAATTTTAGAACGCTAATCTATCCCTCACACCAGCACCAGGAAGGAACTTCTCCCTATAGCAGTATGAGATGATTTTAGAACACTAATCTGTCCCTCACACCAGCAGCAGTAACCTCTCTCTATACCAGTATGATATGATTTTAGAACACTAATCTGTCCCTCATACCAGCAGTAGGAGCGTCTCCCTATACCAGTATGATATGATTTTAGAACACTAATCTGTCCATCACAGCAGCAGCAGGAACCTCTCCCTATAGCAGTATGAGATGATTTTAGAACACTAATCTATCCCTCACAGCAGCAGCAGGAACATCTCCTTATAGCAGAATGAGATGATTTTAGAATGCTAATCTATCCCTCACACCAGCACCAGGAAAGAACCTCTCCCTATAACAGTATGAGATAATTTTAGAACACTAATCTATCCCTCACAGCAGCAGCAGGAACCTCTCCCTATAGCAGTATGAGATGATTTTAGAACACTAATCTGTCCCTCACACCAGCAGCAGGAACCACTCCCTATACCAGTATGATATGATTTTAGAACGCTAATCAGTCCCTCACAGCAGCAGCAGAAACCTCTCCCTATAGCAGTATGATATGATTTTAGAACACTAATCTATCCCTCACAGCAGCAGCAGGAACCTCTCCCTATAGCAGTATGAGATGATTTTAGAACGCTAATCTATCCCTCGCACCAGCACCAGGAAGGAACCTCTCCCTATAGCAGTATGAGATGATTTTAGAATACTAATCTATCCCTCACAGCAGCAGCAGGAACCTCTCTCTATAGCAGTATAAGATGATTTTAGAACACTAATCTGTCCCTCACACCAGCAGCAGGAACCTCTCCCTATACCAGTATGATATGATTTTAGAACACTAATCTATGCCTCACACCAGCAGCAGGAACCTCTCCCTATACCAGTATGATATGATTTTAGAACACTAATCTGTCCCTCACAGCAGAAGCAGGTACCTTTCCCTATACCAGTATGAGATGATTTTAGAACACTAATCTGTCCCTCACACCAGCAGCAGGAACCTCTCAATATACCAGTATGATATGGCTTTAGAACCCTAATATGTCTATCACAGCAGCAGCAAGAACCTCTCCCTATAGCAGTATGAGATGATTTTAGAACGCTAATCTATCCCTCACACGAGCACCAGGAAGGAACCTCTTCCTATAGCAGTATGACGTGATTTTAGAACACTAATTTATCCCTCACAGCAGCAGCAGGAACCTCAACCTATACCAGTATGATATGATTTTAGAACACTAATATGTCCATCACACCAGTAGCAGGAACCTCTCCCTATACCAGTATGATATGATTTTAGAACACTAATCTGTCCCTCACAGCAGCAGCAGGAACCTCTCCCTATACCAGTATGAGATGATTTTAGAACACTAATATTTCACTCACACCAGCAGCAGGAGACTCTCCCTATACCAGTATGATATGATTTTAGAACACTAATCTGTCCCACACACCAGCACCATGAACCTCTCCCTATAGCAGTATGAGATAATTTTAGAACACAAATCTATCACTCACAGCAGCAGTGGGAACCTTTCCTTATAGCAGCATGAGATGAATGTAGAACGCTAATCTATCCCTCACACCAGCACCAGGAAGGAACTTTTCCCTATACCAGTATGAGATGATTTTAGAACACTAATCTGTCCCTCACACCAGCAGCAGTAACCTCTCTCTATACCAGTATGATATGATTTTAGAACACTAATCTGTCCCTCACAGCAGAAGCAGGTACCTTTCCCTATACCAGTATGAGATGATTTTAGAACACTAATCTGTCCCTCACACCAGCAGCAGGAACCTCTCAATATACCAGTATGATATGACTTTAGAACCCTAATATGTCCATCACAGCAGCAGCAAGAACCTCTCCCTATGGCAGTATGAGATGATATTAGAACGCTAATCTATCCCTCACACGAGCACCAGGAAGGAACCTCTTCCTATAGCAGTATGACATGATTTTAGAAAACTAATTTATCCCTCACAGCAGCAGCAGGAACCTCTCCCTATACCAGTATGTGATGATTTTAGAACACTAATTTCTCCCTCACACCAGCAGCAGGAACCTTAACCTATACCAGTATGATATGATTTTAGAGCACTAATCTGTCCCTCACACCAGCAGCAGGAACCTCTCCGTATACCAGTATGATATGATTTTAGAACACTAATCTGTCTCTCACAGCAGCAGCAGGAACCTCTCCCTATAGCAGTATGAGATGATTTCAGTACACTAATCTATCCCTCACACCAGCAGCAGGAGCCTCTCCCTATACCAGTATAATATGATTTTAGAACGCTAATCTATCCCTCACACCAGCACCAGGAAGGAACCTCTCCCTATAGCAGTATAAGATGATTTTAGAACACTAATCTGTCCCTCACACCAGCAGCAAGAACCTCTCCCTATACCAGTATGATAGGATTTTAGAACACTAATCTATCCCTCACACCAGCAGCAGGAACCTCTCCCTATACCAGTATGATATGATTTTAGAACACTAATCTATCCATCACAGCAGCAGAAGGAACCTCTCCCTATAGCAGTATGAGATGATTTTAGAACACTAATCTATCCCTCACAGCAGCAGCAGGAACCTCTCCCTATAGCAGTATGAGATGATTTTAGAACACTAATCTATCCCTCTCACCAGCACCAGGAACCTCTCCCTTTACTAAGTATGAGATGATTTTTAGAACGCTTCTCTTTCCCTCACAGCAGCAGCAGGAACCTTTCCCTATAGCAGTATTAGATGATTTTAGAACGCTAATCTATCCCTCTCACCAGCACCAGGAAACTCTCCCTATAGCAGTATGAGATGATTTTAGAATACTAATATATCCCTCTCACCAGCACCAGGAACCTCTCCCTGTACTAAGTATGAGATGATTTTTAGAACGCTAGCTACTCTTTCCCTCACAGTGGCGGCAGCATCCTCTCCTTACACTAGCCTGAGAGCATGTGACATGCAGCGCTACGTGACTCCAGCTCATATCGAGGCTGGGTCACATGATGCACTGGCCAATCACAGCCATGCCATTAGGCATGGCTGTGATGGCTTCTAAAGGCAAACAAGTGAAACGCTTTGTTGATTGGCTGCCCTGCAGCTATTCAAAAGGCACGAAAAATACCCAAACCCCAAACCAGAACCCAGACTTTTTCTCAAATGTCCGGGTTCGGGTTCGGGACACGGACACCCCAAAGTCCGGTACGAACCCAAACTTTACAGTTCGGGTTCGCTCAACTCTAGTCATTACCAACAAAGGATTTTGTATGAATGATTAAATACATTTCTGTTAGCGTGTTCAATGCTTTGTCCCTGTGTCAATCCATTTTTATTACACATAACTTAATTTCTGAATTTATTTGTTGTGGTTTCTTTGTATGTATGGATTGCATGGGTTGTTACTGACATGTGGTGAGAATTTCATGTCAATAGCACCTTTAGTAACATATTTACCTAGAGAAATGTTGATGTGTTCAATACTTATTTTACCTGCTATATATGTTTTCTGTATTTTCTCACTAGTAATGGCTATTATCCTCCTGAAGAAGTAGGCAGAGACTCCCGTGAAACATGTTGGGGAATCAGAGCCATATTTGGAATGGATAGCGTACTCCAACAGGAATTATTGGTTTCACATAAATACTCACTGTAATGTTGTAATGCATGTCTATATTGACTGGCTTTATATAGTGGGTTTTGCTGCATGTGTTTTCTTTTAATATATTAGTTGGACTAAAATAGTTTCTAATGTTCATATCAATAAAGTGTAATTTGGGGAGTAATTCTCCCAGATCATTTTAAATAATAATTGTACTGTGCGTTGCTCTTTGGGGCACCCTTAAAGCCCATTTATCCCAAGGTTATTTAGCCCAAGTTATTTTTCTGTATTTCTATGACTTTTTCAAATGTGGTGTCCCTTTTATTTTTTCACATATACCAAATCCACCCAATATTTCATTATATAATATACCGTATCTCTCAAAAGTTAGTACACCCCTCACATTTTTGTAAATATTTTATTATACCTTTTCATGTAACAACACTGAAGAAATTACACTTTGCTACAATGTAATGTAGTGAGTGTACAGCTTGTATAACAGTGTAAATTTGCTGCCCCCTCAAAATAACTCAACACTCAGCCATTCATGTCTAAACTGCTGGCAACAAAAGTGAGTACACCCCTAAGTTAGAATGTCCAAATTGGGCCCAATTTGCCATTTTCCCTCCCCGGTGTCATGTGACTCATTAGTGTTACAAGGTCTCAGGTGTGAATGGGGAACAGGTGTGTTAAATTTGGTGTTCACACTTTCTCATATTGGTCACTGGACGTTCAACATGGCACCCCATGGCAAAGAACTCTCTGAGGATCTGAAAAAAAGAATTGTTGCTCTACATAAAGATGGCCTAGGCTATAAGAAGAATGCCAAGACCCTGAAACTGAGCTGCAGCACGGTGGCCAAGACCATACAGCAGTTTAACAGGAGAGGTTCCACTCAGAACAGCACCTCACCATGGTCGACCAAAGAAGTTGAGTGCACATGCTCAGAGTCATATCCAGAGGTTGTCTTTGGGAAATAGATGTATGAGTGCTGCCAGCATTGCTGCAGAGGTTGAAAGGGTGGGGGGTCAGCCTGTCAGTGCTCAGACCATACACCACACACTGCATCAAATTGGTCTACGTGGCTGTCATCCCAGAACGAAGCCTCTTCTAAAGATGATGCACAAGAAAGCCCACAAACAGTTTGCTGAAGGCAAGCAGACTAAGGACATGGATTCCTGGAATCATGTGCTGTGGTCTGATGAAACCAAGATAACCTTATTTTGTTCAGATGGTGTCAAGCGTGTGCGGCAGCAACCAGGTGAGGAGTACAAAGACAAGTGTGTCTTGCCTACAGTCAAGCATGGTGGTGGGGGGAGTGTCATGGTCTGGGGCTGCATGAGTGCTGCCGGCAATGGGGAGCTACAGTTCATTGAGGAAACCAGGAATGCCAACATGTACTGTGACATACTGAAGCAGAGCATGGTCCACTCCCTTCAGAGACTGGGCCGCAGGGCAGAATTCCAACATGATAACGACCCCAAACACCTCCAAGATGACCACTGCCTTGCTAAAGAAGCTGAGGGTAAAGGTGATGGACTGGCCAAGCATCTCCAGACCTTAACCCTATTGGGCATCTGTGGGGCATCTGCAAACGGAAGGTGGAGGAGTGCAAGGTCTCTAACATCCACCAGCTCTGTGATGTCATCATGGTGGAGAGGAAGAGGACTTCAGGGGCAACCTGTGCAGCTCTGGTGAACTCCATGCCCAAGAGGGTTAAGGCAGTGTTGAACAATAATGGTGGCCACACAGAATATTGACACTTTGGGCCCAATTTGGACAATTTGGGGTGTGCTCACTTTTGTTGCCAGCGGTTTAGACATTAATGGCTGTGTGCATGGTACAGGAGATGGTCAGACACTGCATACATGGCCCAAGAGACTGTCAGAAACTGCATACATGGCTCAAGAGGATAAGGACCTACTGGGGAACCCCCGATCCGATCCCTGATGCCGGGGGGGCAATTGCCCCCTCTTGCCCCTACCTGCGGACGCCCATGGCTGTGTGTTGAGTTATTTTGAGGGGACAGCAAATTTACACTGTTATACAAGCTGTACACTCACTACTTTACATTGTAGCAAAGTGCCATTTCTTCAGTGTTGTCACATGAAAAGATAGAATAAAATATTTACAGAAATGTGAGGGGTGTACTTACTTTTGTCAGATACTGTATACACATAATATAATCAAATATAATCATAATATAATCAAAAGGAAAAGAGTGGGGCCCTGGATCACTGCTTTAGATAGCCATTCTAGTTATACATACAGTATATTGTCAAAAGTATTGGGACAAAGAAAAACATAATGCACTCGGTGTATATGTGAATAAATGAATTAATACCTGTAGGTAATTATATGACAGCAGCACTCACAACATTGTACACAGCAAAATCCAGATTAATATATAAAAAAAAGGGGCAGGAAATAGCGGTGACGTCATCACGCTCGTGAGAGTGCTAGGACGGTATTATTTCCCATGCCTGTGATTGCAGTCTTGCAAGTCGTTTTTTTTTAATAAATTGCCCGTTTTTAATCTGGACATTGCGCAATGAGTTTTCCTTTTCTTGTATGATTAATGGTCGGATCGGCTTCTGCGGATATCCTGTCGCCTTTTCCTTGGCTCGTTTTCACCAACGCTCCCCCACAAGGATGCTGGCAAGACGACCTCCACCTAATGTGAGGGGTAATAAAGTTCACAAATGCGATTATAGACCTTAATAGGTCTTTGGACCTGGTAAGAAGATATTTTTGCCTGTCTAAGCCCGGGGTGTGGCACTGAACATAAGGACTTTGCACTTTATCACGTTATGGACTTTGGTGTTTCATATATTTCATCAATTTTATTTGATAATATAATGTATGTTTGATTCCCATTTACATCTTTTCAGACAACGCAACACTTTTTTTTATATATAAAAGTATTGGGACACCTGCCTTTACACGCACATGAACTTTAATGGCATCCCAGTCTTAGTCCGTAGGGTTCAATATGGAGTTGGCCCACCCTTTGCAGCTATAACAGCTTCACCTCTTCTGGGAAGGCTGTCCACAAGGTTTAGGAGTGTCTATGGGAATGTTTGACCATTCTTCCAGAAGAGCATTTGTGAGGCCAGGCAATGATGTTGGATGAGAAGGACTGACTTGCGTTCGCCTCTCTAATTCATCCCAAAGGTGTTCTGTCAGGTTGAGGTCAGGACTCTGTGCAGGCCAGTCAAGTTTCTCCACCCCCAACTCTCTCATCCATGACTTTATGGACCTTGCTTTGTGCACTGGTCCAAACCATTTGGTGGAGGGGGGATTATGGTGTGGGGTTGTTTTTCAGGGGTTGGGCTTGGCCCCTTAGTTCCAGTGAAGGGAACTCTTAAGGTGTCAGCACACCAAGACATTTTGGACAATTTCATGCTCCCAACTTTGTGGGAAGAGTTTGGGGATGGCCCCTTCCTGTTCCAACATGACTGTACACCACTGCACAAAGCAAGGTCCATAAAGACATGGATGAGCGAGTTTGGGGTGGACAAACTTGACTGGCCTCCTAACCTCAAACTGATAGAATGCCTTTGGGGTGAATTAAAGCAGAGACTGTGAGCCAGGCCTTCTCATCCAACATCATTGCCTGGCCTCACAAATGTGCTTCTGGAAGAATGGTCAAACATTCCCATAGACACTCTTAAACCTTGTGGACAGCCTTCCCAGAAGAGGTGAAGCTGTTATAGCTGCAAAGGGTGGGCCAACTCAATATTGAACCCTAAGGACTAAGACCGGGAAGCCAATAAAGTTCAACAATAAGTTACAAAGACCGTTGTATGCGATATCGATCGTTCGTATGCGTGATTAGAACAGCCGACATACGACGGTCGTACAAGGGAGTTGTATGAGCAGACTAGAAAACTTGGTCGTACCAACAAGCTCTCATACGACCGTTGTATCGTGTGTACAGAGCAGTTGGTACAACAAAGTTGTATAGTGCTAAACACGCATGCTCAGAAGTCAGGAACGGCCGGATGCTAATTACATGCACCTGAACGTTCTTCTGTGGTCGTACGATCGTGTAGTGCAGTCAGTATGCTACATACAACAGCCAACATACGATTTGACACGATCGTACGTGCGATGGTCGAACCGTGTGTACGGGGCTTTAGTGGTTCCCGAGGACAGGAGTTCAGAACCACTGCCCTATGGGCTTCCACTGAAGTTTCTCACGTCAATGACACATTAGTCAGAATAATATGTCCATGACTTCTGTACCCTGTGGCATAGACACCTCTGGTGTGTAGAGTTGCCACATCATCCCTTTAATCCAGGGCACATACTAATTACCCAGGTTCTGTGGCTGATTAAGGTGGTAATTAAGCTCATTTGGTGCCTCATCTGCATTAAATCATCCTCAGAACAACCTGTGTAATTCATATGTGTTTGGGTTTAAAGGGATGA